>JALIRH010000043.1:1688573-1891605 GCA_023055505.1 Callipepla californica brunnescens | reverse complement strand
CGCTGCCCCGCATCCCCAAAAGGCGGCTCTGCCCCCCCCCCTCCCCCACCCCCGGGTCCGGAGTTGCTCCGAGACCCCATCCCCATTTCCCCCCCCCCCCCCTCCCCACCCTTCTCGCGGGGTCTGCCGTCTGTTCCCCCCCCCGCAGCCCCGCACTCCCGCACCGCGATGCTCAGAGCTCCCACGTTTAGGATCTCCCCCAAAAACTCAGCAATCTCCCCCGGCTTCGTGGCCGTGGGGTGGGGGGCTCAGCGCAGTGCCCCCCGCACGCTGCCCTCGTTCCATTTTCAGCCCTAAGTGGGCAAAAATCTCCCGGCGTATTTAACGTTAAATCCCGAATCGCTGCGGCTAAGCCGCTCTGCCCGGAGCGCAGAAATCCCGATGGCCGCTCCGACCCCGCGTGGACGTGGGACACGGCCGTTTGACACGGCCTGAAATAAACCCCGAGAGGTTTTACGCTAAGAGGGGAAAAAGCCAAACCCATACCCCAAACCTGCCTCTCCAGCCCAGGTTCCCATCCTCGGTGTTCGAGGGGACGGGGTGGGAGCTGTGCCATGGGGTTGGGGTTAAGGATCCCAGGACCCCACTGCTGCTGGGAAGGGCTTGGGGTTGCTGCCGTGGGGCTGTGGCTCTGCTTTGTGGCATTGGGGAGGAGGGCAGAGGGGCTGTGACCCCTCGGGGACCCCGACCCCTTTACCCCGCAGCCTCCCGAGCCCTCAGCGCTGCAGAAATCCCCTCCTGCCGCTGCCAGAGCCGGCAGATGGGGACGGCTGCTTCCTCCCGAACTTGTTTGTCCGGGAACTCTTGACCCGTTTTATAACGGAGAGTTTAAGAGCATTTGGCATCGTCTCTCTGCGGAAATCCCCTCCTTTTTCCCTTCCTGCCCTCCCTGCGGCCCCAAACTGGATATAAAACCAATCCCCATCCCAATCCCGGAGCAGCAGCCCATTGCAGCCATGGGGCCGTGCGCTGCTGCCCAACCCGTCCTCTCCCTCCTCCTCCTGCTGCTCCTGGGGGCCGTGGTGGATGGTGAGTATGGGGTGGGGACGGGAGTGGGGACAGGGATAGAAAGGAGTGCCCCCAGGTGGGGTCGGTTAGTGGGCACAGACCCGTCCCGCGGTCACCGTGGGGATGCTGCGAGGGAAACTGAGGCACGATGCCCACACTTAGAGCGGGGACGCCTCGCAGCGAGCCAGGAGAGCCCACTGCAAACCCTATGGGCTTGGGGGAGCCCCCCACTAACGCTGCCTCTCCCCCCACACCAGCTCAGCCCCGGGGACGGATCCTGAGGGGCTCAGAGGCGCAGCCCCACCTGCGGCCCTACATGGCCTCTCTGCAGCTGGGAGGGCAGCACGTGTGCGGGGGGTTCCTCATCGCCCAGCAGTGGGTGCTGAGCGCTGCGCACTGCACCGAGCAGACGTGAGTGATGTGGGGTTAAGGGGGGGGGGGGGGTTGGGAACCTGTCAGGGCCTCCCGGACCCTGCAGCCATCACAGCTCCGTGGGCTGAGCCCCTTCCATCCTCCCTTCCCCCATTCCCTCTCCATCCCTCCCTCCCAGGAACGGGGAGCACTTCGAGGTGCTGCTGGGAGCTCATTCCCTGTCGGAGCCGGAACCCCATAAGCGGTTGTACCGCGTGAAGGCGCAAATTGCCCACCCCCGGCAGCAACATCCACAACAACCGCGACGACCTCCTGCTGCTCCAGGTCTGCTCTCTGCACCCCATCCTCATCCATCCATCCCCACCCGTGACAGCGTCCCCAGGAGGGGTCCCAGCCGTGCCCCTCACCCACCCGTGACCCCTCTCCCCTTCTGTCTGTGGCAGCTGGAGGAGAAAGCGGAGCTGAACGAGCACGTGCAGGTGCTGCCGTTCCAACGCGAGGACCGCGACGTGGCGGCCGACACCGTGTGCGATGCCGCGGGATGGGGGACGGTGACACACAGCGGGCAGCGGCCGGATCGGCTGCAGGAGGTACGGCGTCCCGTGATCGACCGAGAGCTCTGCAACCACCGCACCCGCCACGACAACACCATCACCGCCAAGATGATGTGCACCGACTCCCGCAAGAAGGACACCTGCAAGGTCGGAGCCCCAAGGGGGGGTTTAGGGGTGTCCCCACCGAGGGGTGGGAGGATGCTGGGATGTGGGTTGCGTGCTCGGGGTGCTGGGGTGACTGCATCTCTGTGGGGTTGGGGATTGGGATCGTTGCTTCCGAGGCCGTTGTGGCAGAGGGGGGGACGCAGCAATGACTCTGATCCGAAGCAGAGATGCAGTCTGAGATGAGCTTTGTCCCTGCAGGGCGACTCCGGGGGACCTTTGGTCTGCAATGGTGTGGCCGAGGGGGGTGGTGAGTGCCGGCTCTCGGGTCTGTGGCAACTACAAGAAGCCGGCCATCTACACCCGCATCGCGCCCTACGCCGGATGGATCGACAGCGTCATGGCCTCTGGGGACGGGGACACGGATGGGGACGTGGCCGTGCGCTGAGACCCCAACCCCGGGAGCAAAGGGGACGGGGACGCGGCTTGGGGCCGAGCGATGCCCGGGGAGGGTGGGGGGAAACCGCTGCAGGCTTTGCTGGACACGGCTGTACCGCAACCACCGCAATAAAGCAACGCTGCAGGAGGAGCTGTCGGTGCTGAGCGGGTTGGGGGGCTGCTGAGCCCTGGGGGGTGGCACGGCTAGGGCACCCCTGTGCACCCTGAGCACACATGGGGGTCCCAGCCCTTTGTGTGCCCCCCCAGCATTGCTCTGAGATCCCAAAGGGGGAGCACTGCAAGCCCAGGTTTGGCCGGCACAGCAGGGAATGTCTGCGTGCACAGTGTGTGAGCAATGCTGTGCGCTCCTCCAGAGAAAGGAGACGAGCCAAGGACTCGTGTTAGTGAGTTTTACTTACAGGGGACACATCCGCCCCGATGAGGAGTTGTAGTTTCCTAATTAGTCACCTGACTGTCCTTAATTACCAGAAGAAGAGCACGGCGCACACCGGCTCCGCAGAACAGTATTAGGGCTGAGAGATGAAGCTCTCCCCACCATCAGCTCCATTTTTCACTAATAAATGAAAACTCGTTCCCAGAGGGATATGAATAATACAAAAAAACAGCAGTCCTTCACTCCCAGAGTCTCTGAGGACGCCTGGAGGGATCTGGCTGTGCAGAATTCAGCCATGCCCCACATCAGCTCCAACCACCCTCCCCGAGCTGCCAGAAGCACTCGGATTTCAGCCTGAGCTGTGCTAGGAAAGCTCTTCCTCCACCACACTGAAGCGCACGGCTTCGTCTGAAGCTGCAGACCTATGGCAATCTTCATTACCCCACGTTTTCTCCTCTGGTGTCCGCAGTCATCTTGATGGAAGGTTGAAAACCTTCCCATTTTGCAAGCGCTTGCAGCTCCTTTTCTAACGGAGTCGCAACGAACACCACTTTCCTTCCCCTGTGTTGATGCATCAGCAGTCCCCGGCGCACACTGCGCAACCGAAGTCACATGAAAGAGTGCTGAAGCTCTGAGAACAAACCCAACATTCTGTACGAAATTAAGGGAACTTTTATTTACAGAAGAGCTGCTGGCTCAGAGCTCCAGGGATGGGTCCCCTCCAGGCAGCTCCTGCTCCTCCAGAATCACTCCATTCATCAGAATGGTGATGATGATGATGATGAAGTCTCCCATCAGAGCAGCCAAGTTCGTGGCCTGGGGTTTCCTTGTGCATCTCCACGCTCCCCACGCAGCAAAGGATCACAAGGAATTAAGTGCTGGCTGCTCTCTCCTTGCAGATTCTCTGTGCACCCCCACTCCCCCCCCCCTCAGCACTCAGCCCGTGCCGTGGCTCACTCCAGGGTTCAGCCGTTCTGTGTGCTCAGCCCAGACACAGAGGGCAGCAGGTTTCCCTCCTCCCCAACCCCTGGCTTCCAGCTGACATCGCCTTTGGAGGCAACAGGGAAACGTGAGGGGCTCTACCCTGCAAAAAGCTCCTCCCCTCTTGGGTTTTTTTTTAGGGCATAAAGGGCTGAAGGTGAAAAACCAAGGCAAGAAAAACCTATCAGCACTTCTAACTCACTGCCTCACGGGCAGCAGCGGGACGACGCTTCCAGGGAGCTCAGAAGGGCTGCACTCCTCACTCCCAAAGCACTCTGAGCTCTTCCACTTGGCACTCGTTGCTCCCTCCATGGCTCACGGAGGTGCTCTCAGGAATAGCTGAGGGGCATCCTCCTCCACAGTCCCCCACACAGGCAGTTCTTGACCCAGCGCTGCTCCCACTGCTTCACGGCCGTGACTTTGTTTGGAGATTTCAGCATCGTGACGCAGCCACACCTGGAAAGGAGGAAAGCAGAGAGGTACAGCCCTGGCACGAAGGCAGGGAAGGGCAGGAAACGAGCCAGCAGTGCTGGCACTTCTGGTCACACAGCAAAAGCAGTGAGGAGGAAACAACTCCTGCCATCTGCAGCTGATGTTTTTGAGCACTGAAAGCCACGCGAGCAAATATCCTCAGCACGGAGAGGTTATCTTGGAACAGAGGGCCCCAGCTGCTATTTACAGGTAAAAACAGCAGACACTCAGCGTTATAAAAACCATCTGCTACAGAGATTTTCTATTAAAACTCATAATTAGAGCTAATCCAATCTCGTGATGAGGTGGATGCGCTGTTTCGGTGCTGCTTCGGCACAAGAGGACTTCAAAACTTAAGTCTGAAACAGCACTGTGGATGCTGTCATGATCTGCACTCACCACCTCCTCCCCAAGAACAGGGGAACCTGCAGGCTGAGCCAGGGAGCTCTCATCGTTAATAAAGACAAATTCTGCTCTCTGTTTACCCCTGCAATCTGACCGTCCTCGTTATTTTTCTGTTAGAGCAATACTGTCTTCATCCCACAGTGTTCAGCCCTTGGATGAAAGCTAGTTCAATCACTGACAGTGAGGAATGGAGTTAATTCTCTAAGAGCTGTGGTTACCCTGCCAAGCAAAGCAGTGAGGCTGAAATTCAACAGCCACCCTGCAATGATAGTAGCAGCTTTCTTGAGTCAGCCGTGCTGCTCTCCAAGAAGCATTTTAAGGATCTTCCGTCTCCCACATCAGGGATGTCTTAAACATAAGCACAAGTGCCTTCTTTAAATGCAAAGTGGTAGAGAGTAAAGGAAAGGCCTTAATTTAGAAGCAGCATTTCCTCCTGCAGGCACAGATCACATGAGGAGTGACTGAGATACCAGCTGGGATGGTAAACAGAGGCCAATTTTTGAATGACAAAAGACAGTCTGAGTTTCTGCCAAGACCTCCTCTGCATGGAAGGGATCACTCCTGCATCACTCACCTGGTGCAGGACTTGCATTCTTCTGTTGGGTATGCTCCTAAATGAAGCCTTCTCAAATGATCGATTTTGGGCTGACCAGGTGCCCTAGGTGGGAAGAAGAATGGGATCGTTTCTAGGGTATCGTTTTCTACAAGCTGTTGCCAGGGCAGTGAGCTGCATTTCAATGGCCAGTGGGGCCCAGGCTTTGACTATGTACTCTGTAAAGTGCCACTGGATTCAAAGGCACACTGACATCAATCTAAACACAAATTAGCACTTTTCCCCCCTCCTCCTGACATTTCAGCTCTTTAAATTCACAGCCATTTGTGACTGTGACAACTCAAGCGCAGAGAACAAACCCTCCCATGACACAGGCATTCCAGATCCAACCACCCCTCAGAGCTGGAGAGATCCCAACCACACCATCTTTTTGTTTCAGGTCTTTGTACCTCACAAAGGCATCAAACTGGGAAGAGACAGTGTGACCAATGAGCCCAGGAGCTTTTCCAAACTGCAGCCTGACGAGCTGTTTGTTCTGCAGCTTGCTGATAATGCCATCATTGATGGGCAACCAATCAATATTGGGAATGAGCAACTGGCTGGGCAGGAGGCAACACTCATCTATCAGGGTATCATCTGGCTCTGTTATGTGACTTTCTTCACGACCTGCATGGAAAAGGAAGCCGAAAAAACCAGCGTGATCTTTACATAGCTCATTTATAGATCGAGAGAAATGGACAGTTTCCTCCCCCATCCACCAACACAGTGCAGAAAACAATAAAGCTGGCAGCTGTACTTGCCCTTTCTAAACACCACAGAGCCACTCAAAAGTCACTCCCTGCAATTACTTCTCTCCTGCACAATCCAAATCAGCAAAGATCCTTTTGTTCCAGGGAACTGGCGAACACTTACAGCACAGCCAGAGTTTAGTGAGAAGCCTGAAGAGGAGGGACATGCTGTCCTGGGTGTCAGAGGTTGCCGTGTAGACAGGGAGGCAGCTTGGCTTCAACAGCCCCCAAATTCGGATCACCACCATCAGCTCCCTGAACATGCCCAGGGATGCTCCATCCCGCAGGAAGCTGTGGCCTGGCCTCACAGGAGAGCCCTGCAGAGGGGAGAAACATCTTGGGATTGGGGTTTAAACTCAGCCTGTTGGAGCTGCTGTTCTGTTCACACGACAGAAGACAGGCTGGTAGAGGAGGTCAGAGGAGTAAGAGGTTCTTCTTGGAAGCCCCGGCCCTCACCTGGTTAGGAAGGCTGGCCAGGAGATAGAGCACAAAATCTCCCACCCACTGGATGAGCTGCTGCAGAGATTGCAAGGTGTTCATCTCCAGGACAAACTCTTCCGTCTTCAAGTTGATCATCACCTTGTCAATGTCTGGAACAGAAGCAGGACATCGGGTTCAGTCAGGAGGTGGACCCACACTTCACCCTGTGCCCCTGCAGTGCAAAAAGACCTCTTCCTCAAACCCAGGGAGCAGCTGTGAGCTCATGACGTTTTACAGTGAGTCTAAAAGGAGCTGAAGCAGGACACTGAGAAAGCTGTGTGTGATGCTAGCAGCAATTCCCACCTATATCTGTGATTTTGGAGCAGATCTCTGTGAGTCGGTCCCCAGGACTCTTGTCTGGGGTGTTCAGGAAGTGTGGGCGCAGCAGCGACTTCAGGGTGCAGCTAATGGCAATCAGGAACAGCTTGGCATGGTAGTCACAAACACGGGCTATTGTGCTGGAGGAGAGCTTGCAAAGAGATGCCTTCATGGCAACAATGCGTGTGGCGAGGACCTGATGGACAGTGGCACGAGAAAAAAAATAGGAATGAAGGCTCAGCTCACAGAGCAAACTCTGTTCTCCATTTGGAGACAACAGCTGGAACAGTGAACACTTATTTGAGCACTACAAACAGTCCCATTGCTCCTCGCATGCTGACAAAACCTCTGTCAAAAACAGGCTGACATCTCACCAGGCCTTTCCAGCAGTGACAAGGAACACTGTGTCAAGAATAGAGCATCCTAAGAGAGCACCTCCAGGACATTACAGCCCTCTCCAGCGCTGAGATTCCCCCCGCTGTGCCCACCCTCTGCTCCTGCTGACCTGCTGCAGGGCTGCACTCTGCCGTGTGTACTCCTCGTGCAGTTTCTCCACCAGGTTTTGGACCATGTTGGGCTGGACGTGGAGCAAGATGTCCCACCAGTCGTAGCCTGTCACCATGCAGTACTCCAAGAGGAACAGCAAGTGACGGAGGGAGGTGTTCATGTCCAGCACGTGGCCCATGGAGGGGGAGATACGCAGCATGCTCAGCTGAATGGGGGAGGTAAAGGAGAACCTCTGTCAAGAACTGGCTTGAAAACTCTCCACAAAAGCTACCTCACTACACAGGGTGAGCTGCAGCTCACCGCTGGCCCGAGGATACAATCTCTACACTCCCAGAGCTTTCCTGGATGATCCATCACCATTCAGATGAGATCAAGAGAGATCCTAGGAGAACAGCCCACAAAACACACTACCTTCCCATGGCTATCAATGCCAGCCAAGGCCAGGGACGTCCAGGAGAGCTGCATGGCTTTGAAGTGAACAAGGGGACCAGTAGTTCGTTGCCTTTTGATGGTCTGCTCATCCACAGGGCGTTGGGAGGAAGAGCCATGGAAGACAGCCATCATCTGCAGGGACAGGCGATGAACAATGTGGACACTGCCATCGTGAAAAGCCAAAGCCAGACCTGGGGAGAGATGACAACCAAAGCTGAGCAAGCAACTCCTGGTATGACCCTGACCTCACCCAGCAGAACAGCCAGAGACACAGCAGCCAGAGGAGGTGGGCTTGCAGGCACATTTGTGCCTCGAGGCCACGCTGGCACTTCACAGAGGTTTGCATCCCCCCAAAGAAATGAAACAGGACAAGTAATGCCATGAAAAGCTTCTGTATCAATATCCTGTATGTATCACTCCAAATTCTTTCTTCAGCTGCAGTTCAGAAGATGAAGAAGGAAAGTTGTGGGCAGATGTGAGAAAAACAGAGACTCCTTACCCAGTCCAGGGAAGAATTTGGTGTCGTTTGCCACCTTCAGGTCAGTATTGGTGAGGGAGATGGGCAGCTTTGGCAGAGCCACGGCTGAAAC
The DNA here is from genome assembly GCA_023055505.1 of Callipepla californica brunnescens. Taxonomy (NCBI): domain Eukaryota; kingdom Metazoa; phylum Chordata; class Aves; order Galliformes; family Odontophoridae; genus Callipepla; species Callipepla californica. Next base: position 1,883,212 of record JALIRH010000043.1, on the reverse strand, counting down.
ACGATCCAAGTCATTGGTGGCAGAGAGAATTCTCCATTTCAGGATCATGGGTTGCTTGTCTCCAACTTGGAAAAATACAAGTGAGACATCTCTGTCCAAAGGGCTCAGAAAACACTGCCCCTCCCTGACTTCAGCCCACACTTATCTACGCAGACCAGTGCATCCCCCCCCCTGTATTCCCCTGTTTTTTCCTAAGGCTCTGCTGGTGGTGATCAACAATTCTTTATGTTAAACAATCCTCTGCAATTCAGCAGAGCAAACAGCACAGATTTGACGTGGTCACACTTGAAACCAAGTGGAAGAGACGTGCAGACATGGCAGCTTGATGAAACTACTTGCACGCTGCACGACTGCTTCCTTTAGAAGGCTCAGCTTGCTCTGCTCTCAGCAGGAAGAGAGGCTGCACAGCAAAACAGAAAATGCCTTTCATTGAGTGAAAGTAACAGCTATTAACCACTTCCTGGAAACCATCAATTTGTTGCCTAAGATGCAAAGAAATGGATGGAACAGAGCGTGTGGCTGAGAACACCTGAAAAAAACAAATAAATATGACGTGATAATGGATTGGAGTCCCTGCCTCACCACGCTCACCCAGACCACGCTCCTGTTCTCAGCAGCACTTGGTGCTGGAACTCACCCACAGGAGAGATCTGCTGGAAGATGTTGTTGACAGGCAAGCCCTCTTTCCGGAGAGACCAACACTCCACAATGCTGTTGTTCTGGTTGGAAGCACAAAGCAACACCTGCAGAAGGGAGAGCCACACTTTCTGTAGGCACAGCATTCACAGTAGGGAACAGAGTTACCCAGCAGCATTTTCAGCCCCACTCCATCTCTGTCCTGAGGTGCTTTTTCTTAATTAGCCTACACTCCACTAATGAAAAGCAGAGGATTGTATGAGCAACGCGTCCCTTGTTCTAAATAGAACGAAAGAGAGGCAGAACTGTGCAGTGTTATCACAGCCTGTGCTTCTTCGTATCACTGATGACCTCACCTCTCACAAATGTGTAACCTGACAATGCTGCCCCACACAGCACAGACTAAATGTGAAGAGAAGGGCAGGAACGGAATCTGAAGCCAAAACAGACACTGTGTTCTCCAACGTGGCACTCAATTCTAACCACAGGGAACAGGAGAGAGAAGAGTTTTTCAGCTTCACTGAACCACTTAGGTTTCCTCAGTCATATTACCAATGCCCTGGCAAACAGAATTAAGCTGCTAAATTAAGTCACATGGATCAAGAGCTCCGAGTGTTCTGGAGAGGGACTGCTTTGAAGCTGAGACTCAAAGATGAAAGACCTCATATCTCAGAATCTCCTCGAGCTGCCCAGCAGAACTCCCACAATAACCAACGGCAGAGCCATGAAGTAAAAACAACACATCATCAGGTTAATGAAGAATGGGGCTTTTCAGAGTGCTTCTCCAGGAACTGGAGGGCTCAGCCACGACGCTCCGGACCCATGAAGTGCTTGAACGAAGCTGAACAAGCAGCCACTCCAAGAACAGCAGCGGATCACTGCAGGATGTGAGCGCTCCCTCCTAGAGCTGTGAGACGAAGCCACAGGAGGAATCTGTTCACTTAACTCCTGCTTGTTTCAGCAGCAGACTCTCACCTGCTCCGACATGTCCCGAGCGAGGAATTTCAGGTGAGTGATTGCTGGGTATTTGTCCTTGCGGGCAGGGTCGGTGGTGCAGCGCATGAAGAGGGAAGGCAGGATTTCAGTGTCTATCTTGCACTTCTCATTCACCACGCTCACGCAGACTTTGTAGAACTGCACAGGGGAGGCACTGCTGCCATCCGACGTGGCCACCACAATGTTTCCCCCGCCAGTGAAGGCGACATCTGCCAAGGCAACGCGGCAACGGAGGCGGCACAGGCTTTCTGTGGATGTCAGCACCTGCCCGTTGGGCTTGAGGAGGGAGACTGTCACCAGACCACTGATGGTCACAGCAATCCAGCCCTCCATCGGCTTCCCACCGAACAGCGTCAGCGACGGAGAGAATTTGACCCTGGAAAACTTCTCTCCGAAGTTCGAGGCTCCAGACTGCGAATGAAGATGGGCAAAGGGAAGATGTGAGCACCTGATGCGTGCAGCTCTGCTCCCCGAGTCACTGCTGCACACTGAGCAGAGCTCAATGGAGTCCAGGCATCGAGCTCATGCGGCCAGCTCTGAGATGTGAATGTGGGGAAGGTAGCTCCCCAAGTTATGAGCAGTACCAGCTGCTGCCCAGCACAGCACACAACCCCGTTAAGTTTCTGTGCCTCAGTACTAAAGGAGGGAGACACTTCTCTTACTGTAACACTGCAAGAGTTAACATTTGAGAACGCAGGATGTTAATTTGAGCTTGACAGACTTTCTCGTTTTGGAATCAGAATTAGACACGCTTCTGAACAAGCAGCTGATCTGTGTACAAATACAGCTCCTGTTCCCAAATCCCTGGAACAAACCTCCTTACCTCAAATGCATTTCTTCTGAAGTGCCACTGGTAGGCAAGCACGTGCTTTTATCTCCATTTTACAGCCATGGAGATTGAAACAGGCAGACAACTAAGACACGAAAAATGAGGCACCCCACCTGCATTTCCCAGCAGGAGCCAGGAAACTGGCTCTTAACTTGAAAAGATTCCCCTCCGACTTGCCCAGCACCACAGAATAAGCCCACAGCAGAGCAGCAACACACAGAGGGGCTTCCCAGCTCCCCCACTCACGACCCGAGCCAGCCCTCAACAAACCTTCTCCACGTGCAGTGCCAGCTTCACGCCGTTGTGCAGCCAGGACAGGGCCACCACGGGGTCTCCCTCCACCATGCTGCCCACGGTGTTCTCCCAGCTGTTGGCCAGGTGGTCAGTCATGCTCCAGCACTTGATGTGGCCATCTGCATCCGCTGAGAGCAGCCTGGAGCCTGCAGAGACACAGCCCTGTAAGAACCCTGGGTGCTGCCAATCACTGTCTGAGGAACCAAGCCACCCCACGCAGCTCTGACGGAGCCCATCACTTTGTGCGGCTCTGAGGCAATGCCAAATTACATCAAATCACACACAGAACCACTGCGGGAAGTGACCTTCCAGGACCTGAAGGAGGTCTACAGGAATGCTGGGGAGGAACAGGGAAGGGCAGGGAGCAGCAGGATGAGGGGAAATGGCTTGAAACTGGAAGAGAGGAGATTTAGACTAGATATCAGGAAGAAATTCTGTGCTGTGAGAGTGGTGAGACACTGGAACAAGTTGCCCAGTGAGGTTGTGAATGCCCTCTCCCCATTCAAGGCCAGGATGGATGGGGCTGTGAGCAATGTGGTCTAAAGGGAGCTGTCCCTGCCTATAGCAGGGGGTGGAACTGGATGATTGTAAAGGCCCCTTCCATCCCAAACCATTCTGTGATTCAACGAATGATGAGAAGGCCTCGAGCTCACCCGACTGATCCCACTCCAAACACGTGATGGCTTCGACGTGGCCCGAGTTCACGGAGTAGACGTCCCACGGGTGCTCCGTGTCGATGATGTGGACCATGTGGGTGAGATCTGCACCAAGCGAGAAACGAAATTACCGGCAGAATCCAGGACAGCAGCGGGGGAAGGGGCCAGGAGGGACCGCTGTCACTTTTGGGAAGGACGAGGGACGTGCCATGCCCTGCAGGGCCCTGTAGCATGGGGTGGGGGTGGGGCAGGTTGGGGTGGGGAGGGTTTGGGGTGCGTTGGGGTGTGTTGAGGTGGGGGTGGGGTGGGGTGGGGTGCATTGGGGTGGGGGGGGCAGAGGTGGGGTGGGTTGGGGTGGGGAGGGTTTAGGGTGCGCTGGGGTGTGTTGGGGTGGGGGTGGGGAGGGTTTGGGGTGCGCTGGGGTGGGGGTGGGGCAGGTTTGGGGTGCATTGGGGTGGGAGGGTTTGGGATGCGTTGGGGTGGGGGGGCTGGGGTGGGGGTGGGTTGGGGTGGGGAGGGTTTGGGGTGCGCTGGGGTGGGGGTGGGGAGGGTTTGGGGTGCGTTGGGGTTGGGGTGGGGTGGGTCTGGGGTGTGGGCGCTGGGGTGGGGGTTGGGGAGGGTTTGGGGTGCGGTGGGGTGGGGGTGGGGTGGGTCTGGGGTGGGGGTGGGGAGGGTTGAGGTGCGTTTGGGTCGGGAGGGTTTGGGGTGCATTGGGGTGGGGGTGCATTGGGGTGGGGGTGGGGAGGGTTTGGGGTGCGTTGGGGTGGGGGTGGGGGTGGGGGTGGGGAGGGCCGCACCGCGCTCCTCCTCGTTCCGCAGGTCGGTGGTGAAGGCGATGAGGTTGCGGCAGGACCAGGCGCACACCAGCGGGATGGACGGGCAGTGGTCGCTCTTGGGCCGCTTCTCCCACTCGCACACGTACGCCAAATCCATCGCTGCTCCCACCGCAACCCTCCCGGCGGCGGCGGGGGTGGGGGGGGAACCGGAGCGGTACCGCGCATGCGCCGCCGTGTCAGGACCCCGCGGGCTGCCCGCGTCGCGCCGCTCTCCGTCAGGCACTGCCGCGGACAGCCCAGGCGGAGGGCCCTCGTTGGCGCGAGTTAATTTGCATGAAGAGCTAACCAGAAGCGCCGGAAATGAAAAAAAATAGTCTTAATATGGAAATGGTGCGCGGAAGATGATAATTTGGGGTGTAGGTAGATGTGCTTGTAATAGGGCTTTTCTGGAAACAAGGAAAAGTAAAGTCTCCCTAACTTAAGAAAATTGATTTTTAAATATTTAAAATACGTCGGGTGGAGGACTGAGCACTCTCCCAAATAGCACTGGAACGTCACATAGGCAATTACAGTCTGCAAATCAGTGAAGCATTCCAAGTTTTTTTCTGTCCGTGGAGCTGCAAAGCCTCATCCCTTTTCGGCTCAGGTGCAGGCTGTGTGCCCACCCCGGCCCCACACCCCCCCCCCCAACCCCAAAACACAAGCTGCAGGCATTTGGAGCACCACACTTTTATTGTCCTGGCGTGAACGCCGACGTTTCTGACACACACACACACACGCAAACACGAGGCACCACCCAAGCTCACACCCTGCGCAGAGCACACACCTGGGGTGAGCACATCTCCCTCCCCACCCCCCACATACAAATATACACATAAAAAGACAGCTATGGTACATTTAAAAGCAGCCCTGATCCACGCGGGCAGGGCTGCGGCCAGCCAGCTTCAGCTGTGCCCAAGGGCTGCCATGGACGGGTCAGAAACCAGACAGGGCAGCCCCACGGGCCCCAGGGTGCTTCCGCTGGCTGAGCCCAGAAGCATCCAGCCCAGCAGCATGCCACAGGCTTGGCATCATTAAAAACACACAGGCTGTGGGCACACGGACAGGGCCAGGAAGTGTGGCTCCTGCCAGGGCCCAGCTGCAGCCCCACAGCACAGTACGGTGCCCACAGGGAGGCTCAGCCCACTCTGTGGGGAAGGGAGGAGCCCCATGTGTAGGTCATAAGGAGCAGGTCCCCTGGAGACCATCAGTGGGCAAGCAGAGCCTTCAGAGTGCTGAGCGTGGGGCAGGACAGCCCCTCGCTGTCAGCTGAACTGCTCCAGGTAGTCTGAAAGCAGCAGCTCTGGGGGCAGGAAGACGTGGTGCTTGTTTCTTACTTTCATATGGCGCTTCCCTTCGATGTCTGAACCTGGGGGTGAGGTGGAAGAGTTAACACAGCGCTGCGACCCACAGCCCAGCCCCTCTCAGCAGCCCACTGGGTCTGTGTGGTTCTGTTTCGTGCCCTGCAGAGAGGAGCTGCCACCTCCAGAACCCCCCACCAGCACACACTCTGCTTCATATTATCAAGGATCTCATGCTGTTTTGAACAAGCAGCTAACACAGAGCCCAGAGCTTCCCTCCCCTGCTGTGGCAACGACATCTCCAAGTAAAACCACGACCAGACACTGCGGGAGGAGGCAGTGAGTGGGCCTGAGCACACTGAGCTGCTTTGGGTCACCCAAGCCCAGAAACAAGAGGGGAACTGTAAGCACTGCTGCATGTGGCATCATGAGGCAGAGCTGCTCTGGCCATGGTCCTGGCCCAGAGGCCACAGCCTGCTGCAGGGAAGCAGCATAGTATGGTTATCTGCAAGCTGCAGTGAGAGGTGGGGCCAGGGGAGGCAGGGAGGAAGAAGCTGGGCTGGAGAGGGGAGATAGCAACAAAAAGGAAAAACAACAAAAACAAACATGAGGACTTACTGGCAGAGACAAGGTCCATGTACTGGCAGAGTGCGTGGAGAAGGAGTCGCTCAAAGCTGGGAAAGTAAGGGGACTGGGTTAGAGCTGATGTGCTTCACACCAGCACTGCCCTTCCCTGAGCTGTGCCAGGGAGCCCAAGGATCAGAGCGGGAGCAGAAGGAGCCAGGAGCTCTGGGCTCAGCTCTCCCTCGTGTGCCAACGACAGGGATACCTGTTGTCCATCAGGGCAGTGTAGACAGAGTGTGGAGTGACAGAAAAGAAGGTCAGCAGCTCCTCCTCCAGGTACTCCAGCATCCCCTGCAATAAACAGCAAAAGAATCACTGAGGGCAAATCCCTACATAGGAAGGCAGTCTGCCATGCCCACACTGCCTGACCACAGGCAGTTCCATGCCCCACAGCCGGAGGGCTTTGCCTCTGAAGAGCTGCAGTCCCAGCCAGCAAATACTTGGCTATCCCAACCACTGTCCCCTGCTACATCCACACAGCCCAAAGCATGGCAGGAGATGCAGGACAGCAGGGAGGCACGTGGCAGTGAGGCCCAAAGCAGAAGGGAATCAGCCCTGCCAGCTCCACACTTTGTGTGCCAAATGCTGGCACTGTTCCTCACTCGTGGAGCGGCGACAGCCAGAAGAGCCTTGAGCCTCGCATCTCCTCCTCTCCTGACAGCCAAAGTTCAGCTAGAGTGCAGCTCTCCAGAGCACTGTGACCCCAGAGAGAAGCAGCAGAGTCTCAGCTGAGAGCAAATTGAGAAGAAGCCAACAGGCAGGAGGAGCCGAAGCTGCTTTTAGAGACAGAGCTCTAATTAGAGCAGGGAAAACAAACAGAGAAGGAAAACAGCACCACTGAGAAGGGAACAGGGAGCCAGGCACCCTGGGCTTGGGCACAAGGCCACTGTGTTGCAGCACGGGTCTGCCTGCTCAGCACATTGTGCAGTTTGACCCCTTTCAGAAGGAAACTGAGTTTTTCCACGTATCCCTGTGTAGACAAGTGTGGAGATCCCGAAAGCTGGACATGCTTGGTTTCCCCATCACTTACTGAACTGAGACAGGGAAGCAACCAGGTTAAAAAAACAACCTGCAAGTCCCAGAGAACCTCAGTTAACCCAGGAAAACCTCTCTGGACAGGGAACAGAACATCTGCTGCCAGCAAGCCACTGCGCCAGGGGTCACACGAGTGCAGCTGCATATTCCCAGGAGCTCAGCACCTGAACACATCCCGAGGCCTTGCTCCTATCCACCCCATGACCCCAGCTCACCATAGGGATCCTGCTTCGCTTCAGGGTGGAGCGCAGGCGGCGGCTGATGCGCTGGAAGCACTCCTTGGGTGTGTAGGCAGGGTGCTCTGGAGCCAGCGGAGAGAAGAGACTTGGATGAGGTGCCCAACATGCCCCCAGGACCCCAGCCAGCCAACACAGCTCGCACAAACTCCCACTCAGGCTCATGATGGGGTTTTGTGGGGCCTCTAGATCCCTTCAGGCGCTGTCATTGCCTGGCTCTGCCACGACTGGATGCTGCAGGAAGCACCTCAGGAAAAAGCACCCTTCCCAAAGGGCATGCAAAGGAGGGAACGGAGAGGCTCTCCCCCACTCAGCTTCCCCTCCCAGCACCTTTCCACTTCTCTTCGTTCTTCAAGGGCAGCTTCCTCTTGTGCTTCTTCCTGGCCTCCTCCTCCAGGTAAAGCAGGACACGCTCTTGCTCTTCTCCGGACCGGTTCATGAAGTCATTCCAGATCTGACAACACAAGCACCAAGCCCCACTGCAGATATCATGGGGAGCTCCTCGGCACTCCCAAGCCTCTGCCTCGAGGAGATGAATGTTTGGCACTCAGAGCCAACACGAAGGCGGCTTCCTGCAGGGAGTCCAAGTGCTGACACCTCCATCCATCCACACAATCCAGCCAGATAGACATCAGGCTTTCTAAGTCTGGATTGAGCAAGAGCAGAAGAGCTTCAGAGTGCACAGAGACCACACGTATAGCCCTGCAGCCAGAACTCTGAACACTTAATGCAGGAGAGGTGCCAAGTTTCAGAAGACGAGGTCACGGAGCAGGTGCCACAACACTAGCTGGACTATATGGAGCAACCAAGATGTTTGGCAAGGGGCCTGGTGTGAAGGAAGAGCTGCAGTTCGCTCAAGATTACCCTCTACAGCTTGCCCAAAGCTATGCAAGGGACAGCAGCTGACCTCAAACCAGCCAAAGAACAGCACCCGCTGTCAAGCCAGGCACATGCATGGACTCCCAGGGGGACGCAGGCAGCCCAGTATGAGCACCCCATGCACTGATGGGGAGCAAGACAGGCAGCCACGTCCTACCTCCACATAGGTCTCATTGCTGCAGGCCTCAGTGAAGATGCTCGGGGGGGCAGAGTGGGAGAGCTCTGCCTCATTGCTGCCACATTCAACTCGCTCCAGGAGCGTCATCAAGTAGCGAGCTGGGGAGGAAAGCAACAGCAGAGCCCCTGAGACTGAGGGCAATGCCTGCACAGAAGCCCTCCCTGCAGGCAGGGCAGGGAGCTGGGGGAAGACTGCAGCCACCCAGGCCTTACTGTTCTCCAGCCTCTGCAGGCTCTTGCGGCCCTTGGCTTTAGGGATGAGGTCAGAGTTACGGATGGCCTTGTTGATGTAGTGCTGCTTCCGCTTGGAGGGTGAGAAGCGCTTGGATGGGGAGCTCTCCAGCGGCGGCAGGCAGTCCTCAATCCTCCTGCAGGGATGTGACAGAAGGGCTGAGCCCCTGAGACCCCTGGGGCTCACAGCAGCAGCACGGGGGACACAGTGACAGCAAGGTCGCGCAAACGAGCTACCCTCCAGCAATAAAGCAGCAACCCTGGGCTCCAACGAGACGCTCAGAGGCGTGTGCTTTGCATTAGCAACCATGACGCAGTCGGGGTGTTATTCAGCCACACGCACAGTTTAAAGAGCGCCCACGATCAGCTGATTTAACCCGAAGGTGCGACCAGCAGGAAGCTCCCCGGGCACCTCCCGCATACTGCTCTGCTTTCAGAGTTCCCCAAAGCCCAGCCGAGCACGGGAAGCATCCCTGCCTTTCGGTTCGCTCTTAAACCACATCGCTAAAGCTTCTCAGCACCGTCAGCATCCCCCCCGGTTTGGGGGGGGGGGGGAGGGGAAGAGGGGAGGGGGGAAGGAGCGGAAACAAACACACAAACAGCAGCAAAACAACAAAGAGTGATCCAGGCACTGCACCGCAGCGGGGGGAGCACAGCCGAGCACCGATCGCTCGGGGCCGGGGCACAAACCACCCCCACCCCCATCCCCACCCCCACCCCCATCCCCATCCCCCCATCCCCCCATCCCCCCATCCCGAGGGGCGGCGGCGGCGGTCCGCCCGCAGCCGCTGACAGCGCCTTCCCGGGGCTGCCTCGGCCCGGCCGCCCCCGCCGCACTCACGGGAAGGGCTCCTGGGAGCCGCGCTCCGCCGCTCCGCCGGGCAGCACCACCATGGCTCGGCCGCGCTCCGCCGCTCCGGCCTCACCGGGACCGCGGGGCCGCACCGCGCCCGGTCCGACGGGAAGTGACGTCACGCAGAAGGGGCGGCCCCCGCGCTCGCCGCGAGGCGGCGCTGTAACAGCGCCGCGCGGAGCCCCGCCGCGCGATTTGCATGCGGCGGCCTCCCTCCGCCAATAGGAGCGCGGGGCGGGGCGAAGTAGCGGGGGGAAGCCAATGAGAGCGCGAGGCGGGGCGGAGTGAGGCGTGGCGGGAGCGGCGGGCCAATGGCAGCGCGAGGCGGGGCGCCGCCGCCGGGCCCCTCTGCCCGCCCGCCCGTGGAGCAGCGACGTGCGGGCACCGAGCGCAGCCCCGGCCCCGCTGCAGCCCGAGCCCCGGGCGGCCGCGGCTGCTATGTGGCTTCGCGGCGCACGGCCTCCACCGGGTAAGACGGAGCGTACCGGGGCCGGTTACCGCGGGCTGCGGCTCTCCTCCTCGCGGCCGCTCGGTGTGCGGCGGCGGGCTGCCCCGCGTTCCCGGGGATGCGGACGAGCGGCTCCCGCGGAGCGGTACCGGTGGACCGCGGCGCCCTCCCCTCCCCCCCCCCCCCACCCGCTTCTCCCCGCCGCTCCGTGCTCGGGTAACGGCCGCGGTGCCGCGCGGCGCCTGCTCGGACCGGGACTTCCCCTCCGTGCGGCTCCCGCCCCGCCGCCGGCCGCCCCCTCCAACGGTCGGTTACCGGACAGCGCCGGTAGCGTTGGGGCCGGCGGGGACCGCGCTGCTGCGGCCGTAGGAGCCTACGCGGCGCCCACGGACTGCGGCCTCTCCCGGACGGGGCTGCGCTGGGTAGGGCAGAACCCGCGGAGCGGCCCCGGCCCTCTTCGCCCTGTTCTGATCTCCCGGTTCCCGGCCCCGCTGGCCCTTCGCCGCCGCCACGTGCCCCGTGTCGAGTCCGTCCCCCCCCCCCACCGACGTGTCCCCGTGGGCTCCCCGTGTCCGTCCCCACGCGTGGCTGCACCGCCGGGCTCTGTCCCCCATCTCCGGGCGCTCCCTGGGGTGGTTGCGAGACGGACCCACGCGAGAGTGAGCGCCTGCCCGTGGGGCTGCTGGCACGGAGCGGGGTCAGACTTAGGGACTCGGTCTCACCGTACTCCTGGTGCTGACCCCCCCACTTGGGGGTCTGTGGGTTCCAGGAGCCCGCACAGTTACCCTATTCCCCCCACCCCCCCTTCCCCATTCTCTGTGACCGCCGCATTCATTGGCCCCAAATGTTTCCAGGGGGAGCAGTGGGGAATTGGAGGCCTGGGCAGCTGGGACCTCTGTGCCCTCGGAGCTGCGTAGGCGTTCCCAGCATGAGCCATTGCAGGGAAGTGGGTGCGATCTGGTTGCCAACCCTCGTGGGCTCGAGGCGATTTCCCCTTTCCCGAATGAACCCGACAGCAATGCAGGCAGATGAGGGGAGGGGGCTGAGCCCCCACACCGTGGGGTGGTGTCAGCTCAGACGCCTCCGTGTTTCTGGAAGGGGATTAGCTGCGGGACGAGTGACAAGTGACCTTGCGAGTGGCTTTCCTGGGGAAGAGCTGTCCTGCTCTGCAGCACAGTGTCCCTGGGGTCCCACGGGACCCCTACAGGACCCTGCGTTTTGGGACCATGCTTGGGATACTGGCCACGGGTGCTGCTCACACGTGGTACCCGCAATGGTGGGGAGCAGTTTTTGCCCCCAGGATGGGGGCATTGCATCCTATGTGTCCTCAGTGTCCCTGAGTGTCCTGCTCAGTCCCAGCAGCGAGGGACAGGCAGCGATGATCCCTGTGTGGCCCCAGCAGGGTCTGTTATCTGTGCTGCTGCTATCCGAGCTGCCTGGAGGCCCGGCCGGGCTATCGGGATGCAGGCCCCTTCCCCCTGCAGCAGCAGGGCCCGGCCTCCCTATCTCATTAGCTCGAGATTAATGAGGCTCCTGGGCTGTCTTTAACTCCTTCCTGCTCGCCGTCTCCTGACCCTCTTCTTCACTTCTCCCCGTGCAGGTTTGCGCCCACGCCTGGCCGAGGCTCATCTGCCCAAGGACTAGGGACACCGTGCAGCCGAGGGGGGGGCCACGGGCTGGACGCAGCCCCCTGGAAGTGCCTGGCAGTGAGGACGGAGCCATGCGCCTGGCAGCCGCCTGCTGAGCCCACCAAACTCCTGGCGACGGCCGAGCGTCCCCGAGCCCACATCCCCAGCAGGAGCCCTGCAGCAAAACAAAACGTGGGGTGGGCCGGGGGGCCGCATCGTCCCCTCCTGACCCACCTGGTGTCCCCCACGGCTTCGCGGAGCCCCCCAGTGCCTCTGCCACCCTCCTGGGGGCCCGGCAGCCCCATCCCAGGGCTGCCCGCCCCACAACCCTCGCCTTGGCCTCCCGCCCTGCTGGAGCGCGGCACCCTGCCGGGCGCTGCCCCCCGCGCCCCCAGGGCATTGCCCCCCACCCCACCGGGGCCCTGCCGCCCGCCGGCAGAGCCATGAAGCTGCAGGCAGTGATGGAGAACCTGCAGCGGCAGCAGCGTGCCCGGCTGCAGCAGGCACTGGAAGCACGGCAGCAGGAGCAGCAGCAGCAGCGCTCCACGCCTCCCCCCGCGCAGCCCCCGCCGGCCTCAGGACAGACCCCTGCCCGGGGACGAGGCCCTGATGTGGCCCCGGCTCCTTTGGAGGAAGGCACGGAGCCTGAGAGCGCACACATCCAGCGGGCACAGATGGCCGCCCTGGCCGCCATGCGGGCCGCAGCCGCAGGCCTCAGCCACTCGTCCAGCCCAGGGCTGTCGGAGGAGAGCCAGGAGGAGGAGGAGCGGGGTGAAGAGGAGGAGGAGGAGGATGAGGATGGTGGCGGCTACCAGCAGGAGATGGCCTCCGAGGAGGAGGAGGACCTGTGAGTACATGGCAGTGTGCGGGAGCTTAAGGAGGAGCAGTGGGGCCTGGGTCTGCAGGCGGGCGGCAGCAGCAGGGCCTCCTCTGGAGGGCATACGTGGTGCCTGGACCAGTCCAGGGCTGCTGCCCTTCAGACAAGCACTGGAATCAGCTGTTTTCACACTTCCCAGACCCATGTGGAGCTGTCTGCCCCATGGCAGTGGTTTCTGGTGCTGGGTAGGCAAAATTCAGCTCTGCCTGGGAGCTGTGTGGGGCCGTGATGCAGGATCACAGCCTGGCACTGAATGATGCTGGGCTGTCGGTGCTGCCTCTGCGTGGCCTGCACCTCTCTGGGCAGGTCACAGGCTCCCGAAATGAGGGGCAGCCCGCAGGGATGGCTGGAAGCCTGGCAGACCTCATCCAGGTGCTGCTGAGGGTCTAGGAAAGGCTTCTGGAAGTAGGGAGGGCTTGTGGAAATGTCTTCCCACCTCCTGCCCGTGGGTCTGGCACTGCAGGAGCGTTGCTGTGCAGATGGGCCAGCTTAAGGGTGTTAATCACACATCTCCCCCCTTTCCCTGCTCTAGGAAGGGCAAATGGGATGAAGAAGACTTTGAAGAGGACCTGGGCGAGGAGGAGGAGGAGGAAGAAGAAGAAGAGGAGGAAGAGGAGGAGGAGGAAGAAGAGGAAGACTACGAAGAGGAGGAAGAGATGGGCGAGGAAGGGCTGGGCTCAGCGGAGGCGGTGCGGACGGGCACAGGGTCCCTGCTGCTCCGTAAGCCCCCGGCACCGCAGCACTGCCGGGGGGAGGCACAGAGGCTGCCGGGTGCACAGGAGCGGCTCCCAGCTGGACTGGGCCCCCAGGGCCACGCACAGCTCCCACAGCCCGCGCCCGACCACGGCGACTGGACCTACGAGGAGCAGTTCAAGCAGGTAGGAGCCGAGGGGACGTGGGGGCTCGCTCCTTGGGTTTGGCTGGGTTCGTCGCTGCTAAGAAACCGCCGGGTTCCTCTTGGGGTTCGAGTTGGTTGCAGGGAGAATTGCTGGGAACAGAGGGGAAAAAAAATGTTGCCCCGGATTTGCCAATGTGAAGTAGCTCTCGGGTTTGCTCTTCTCCGTGCTCCGGGGGCTGTTTTGGTGTGCTCTGTGCCAGCAGAGGCTGCAGCCCCCCCCCCCCAACCCCCCCCAAGCTCCAGACTCCCCTCCACGTGCCCGGCCATGGGCTGCACAAACCCGAGCTCGGGGCTAATAGAAGGAAACGCGTGTAAAGCGGGGCTCCCCGGGGGCTGCCCCGGCCCTTTGATGTGTGTGTTTAAGTACATCTGAGTTTAGGGCTGGGGGGAGGGGGTGAGAGCAAACAGCAGCAGATGGGACCCAGATGGAGAGCGTGGTGTTTTGGGAGGGGTGTGGTGGCCGCTGCCCCTTCCTCAGCTCGGGGAGAGGGGCTGGGGGAGGAAAAGGGCTGCCCAGGGCTGGAGGCTGTTGCACAATGCCCGCCATACAGCCTCGCTTGGAGGATTTCACTGCGTGCTGTGGCAGGGAGGGGAGCACCCTGGGCCGTGTTCTCCTCCCGGGTGAGCAGTGCTATGGGGTTTAGGGGCTGCCCTGGCGGCTCTGGTTGCAGGACAGGAGTTATGTGGATCCTGCAGTGCCTGTGCTCAGCTCCCGGAGCCGCGGTGCTGGGATCCCTTGGTGGAGCACGTGGCTGAGCTCCCTGTGCTGCTGCCATCGCTGTGGCAGTCACCGAGGGGCAGCACCCATGCTCTGGAGCCCCTTCCCCCCCCATGCTTCACAGCAGCCTTCGGTGCTCCGAGCTCCTCCGTAACCCTAAGGTCCGTCCGTGTGGGTTTTTACGAACACGCTGAACTTTTCCTGTGCTGTCTCGAGCGCGTACATATCCTCACCTCCTGGCGCTGCATCGTCTTTCTTCTTGTGGTTTCTCTCTTTCATACTTCCTGTAATTAGAGAGTGGGGGACGTAATCTTTTTATCTGTGAAAAGGCTTTTAGATACCGCGGCTGTGATCTTCCTGTTTGTCACTGTATGAGCGTATCCCGACCCCGGGAGCTCCCACCACTCAGCAGCACAACGTGGGGCTCAGTGCCCCCGATCCCACCTCCCCCACCCTGGATGGATACGAGGGGCCACGCATCCCTTCCTCCAGACACTATGGGGACAGCATCTCGGTGATGCTGGAAGCACCCAGCGTGGGGTGGTGGTGGTGGTGGGGGGGGAAGGTGCTGTGGGTGGAGGCAAGGAAGCAAAGCTCCCGCTCGGGGAGAGGCTTCCCCCGGCACGTCAGCTTGGATCCCGGCCTCTGGATTGCAGCCAGGGGCTCCTCCTGGCCTCCCTCCAGCACGTGCCTCCCAGCTCAGCCCCGGCCCAGCTGACAGGGCTGGGAAGGAGCAGCAGGAATGTAAACACAGCACGGCGCAGGATGCGCCCGGCTCCGTGGGGTGGGGGGGTGCGGGGGGCTGCTCCCGCTCTGCCCTGTTGCCCTGAGCCAGGAGGAAGGTGCAGAGGGGGAATGGACCCGACTGTGAGCACAGTGCCGCAGCCCGGGGATTGAGAGGAGAGGGATTCTGCCGCTTGGGGTGGTCCCTGGGTGTTGGGGGGTTCTTTTCTTCCCCTGGGGGTTCGCTCGCCCGCTGCTCGGGGCTGTGAGTGCTGCCGTGCAGCGATGGCCTCGCTGTGCTGGGGACGTGCAGCTCAAGGAAGGTGCTATTTCTGGGTTCCTCTTTCTTTTTTATTTTACAGCCGAGCTCCTTGCAGGCCAGCTCTGCTGGGACACAGCCCCGGCAGCCCCCCCCTCACACACACACACACCCTCTCTTTACAGCTGTGCTGTGTCTCTGCGCTCCCCTCTTGCCAGGGCACGTTTATGGACTCGTTGGGGGCAGATTCCTGCAAATCGTCCCTCTGGAAGCTGCGATGTAATGGGGCGAAGGGGAAGCACGGGGTCGGGAAGCCAATGCGTGGCACCTCCCCATCCCCGGGGACGGCTGCAGAGAGGCAGAGGTCAGCTCCTGCTGACCCAGGCACTGCCCGTGCGGCAGCAGAACAAAGGAGCCTGCGGGGCTGGGGGCTGCTGGGGGCTCCTTGGTGGGGAGTGGGCTGTGGCTGGGGGGCACGGGCTGGGGGCTCAGCTTGTTGCCAGTGCTGGGGTAGTGCTGAAATCCTTGGCTCCTGCTGGGTGTAAAAGCTCATCACTGTGCTTGTGCCGGTCTGGGTTAGGGCTGCATCTTTTCCTGCAGAGGAAAATCCCCCTTGGCAGCATGATGACACTGAGACCCACAGCAATCAGTGCCTGGGGCAGGGCACGGCTGGAGGCAATCCAAATGCTTCTGGGAACCCCCATGCCTGGGTCCCATGGGGGTTTTTGGGCCCTTTACTGAGCACAGGGCTCACCTCAAGGAGAGCACAGAACGACCCCAGCCCGCGGTGCGCATCCCATCCCAGTACCAGAGAGCGACGTGGCCCTCGCTCTCCGTTTCTCCTCCCTCCCTCTTCCTTCCTTCCTATAAAGGCCTTCAGTGGGGCTGACCCCTTGCTCCTGTGGGGCAGGAAGAGGTTTGCGTCGGTCGCCTTTCATCTCTCCCCCAAGTGACACGCCGAGACCGGAGCTGGCGTCGGCCAGGCAGTGCCACCGCATCTGAGCTCACAGCCAAACGTGGGCAGCTGGATTGGGGGTGTCCTGGAACCCCTGGGGGCTGTCCCCGTGCCCGGTGACACCGCAGGCGCTGGCCGTGGTGATGCTTGGGGGGAAATCTCTGAGCACAACCCGCAGCAAAGTGCTGCGTAATGCTGCCCTGGGGAGCACGGAGCTGCCTGCAGGAAGAACCTCAGCAAAGGGCCCCACTGCGCCGTGCAGAGAACCCCTCTCCTGACCTTTCTGTTTCGGGTGAGGATATGAGTGCACCCCACTAATACCAGGAGCCTGAAGCGGGGGTGTGCTCGCAGCCCACGCCATTGGAGTTTCCTGTCCCTGCCCCTTTTGGAGTTTCCTGTGCTGAATGTGAAAGCCAGCTGCCGGCTGCGTGCCGTGGGCAGGAGCACGGCTCTGATTCAGCAGCAAGGCAGGTGTGTGCACCCCATCACCCCGTAGGAGACACAGGGCTGCCCTACCACGGGGGTGTGTGTGTGTGTGTGTGCCCAGATTTCGGAGCTGGTGGCAGGGATGAGGCCAAGAGGAGCTGATGCCAGGGTCGCTTCTTTGCCTGCTGGTCTGTTGGTGCCACGACATGGGGCTCAGTGCTGCAGGCAGGTGCTGGAGCCCCGCCGTTCTGTTCCTGTTTGAAAGAAGCAAAGAGGGAGGGATGGGGGGAGGTTGGCTTGCGGTGAGCTGCCGGTGCTTTTAGGGGGAGACGGGAGGTTTCCAAATTGGGATGCCTCGAACTCACGGGTAGCGCCAAAAAAAAAAAAAAACCTCAGTCCTTATCTGCTGCTGAGCAGAGCCTGCCCGAGATACGGGGTTTCAAAGTGCAACGGTTAGAAAAAAGAAAACAAAATGAAAGCAACTCGGTAACCCCAGCACGGGGTTTGTGCCGTGACCGACCCTGTCCTGCTGCAGGCAGGGCTGAACGCAGAGGGCTTTTTCTTGGAGATGTGGCATAATTGAGGGGTTATTGCAGGAACCCCGTGGATCTGGGAGCTGGTGCTGCCAGGAATCGTGGTGGGATTCACCCTGCAGCCTTACACAGCAGCCAAGCTTCGGTCCGTCCGTCCATCGCTCCGTCCATCGCTCCATCCACCCGCATGGCGCTGGGGCCGCAGCCCCCGGGGCAGGTGCCCTCAATGGTTTCATGCTGTTCACATGACTCAGGCAGCAATTAAAACTGAAAAGGGGGAAATGCAAGAGGGGCCGAGGAGGCAGAGGAAATGGTGATTTCTCGCTCAAAGGCGCCCTTTGAATGCAGCCGGTGCTGCTCGCGCTGGTGCGGGGGCTCCAACGCCACTTTTGTTCCGGAGTGGCCCCCGCTGATGGCTCTGGGAGGGGTGGGAGGGGGTTTGGATGGCAAAGAACCCACAACTGTGGATTTCCATCGACTACACAGAACGGCATACTGCCAAACGCTGCTCCTGATGGGAGCTGGGAGCCTTCCCCGTGAGTCAGAATTGAGAGCAGCTCAACCCCTGCCTGCTGGGGGTCACCCCCACCCACCCCCCCCCACCTCGGATGGGATATGCCTCTCTTAACAACGATGGGAGAGTCCATTTACTTTCTTTTAAAATATCGATCGGGGCTTTATTGCGTTAGCGAGCCGAGCGGATGAGCTGCCCCTGGGGAGGCAGAGGGGCCTCTTCCTCGGGGGGTCCCCCCACCGTGCCCTCCCACACATACCCTGTGCTGGGGGGGGGGTCAGGCAGATAGCGTGGGGCCCCATCCCCAGGCACTCCTGCACCCGGAGGACAGCGATTGCAGCGCCTGGTGGGCAGATAACGGGGCTGAGGAGGAAATGAGGGGGGGGGGGGGGAGGGGGTACAGCAGCAGGGGGGGGGCAGGAGAGGCACCGGGAATGCGTGGGGCGGGAGTTGAGTTGCGTGCGGATGAGTTGCTTTCAAAGACGCCGGGTTTGCTCCTTGTTAGGGTTTTGTTTGCCTTAAAGGGCAAAGCTGCAAAGTCACTGAGTGTCGAGGCGGGGGGAGCGGGAGCCCCCTGCCCCTCTCTGCCCCCGTCCTGCTCCTTGCCACCCACTGAAGGGTGTTCCTGGTGAGGGATCCAGCGCGGTAATCAGCTCAGGATGCTCCGGGAGCCTTCCCGCAGCCGTAATCCCCCAATCCCAGCCGGGGGTCAGGGACTTCTCCTCGGCTTAGCCACAAAGTGCCTCCTGGCAGCCCTGGCGCAGGCGTCTCAGCTGCCAGGGTCACTGCCCTGGAGGTGCCACCTTCAACCGGGGCACGCTGCTCCCTGGGACGCCTGCGGTGCCAGAGAGACCCAACATCAAAACCTGGGGTGGGAGGAGAGGATGGAGCAGAGGCGGCCCCGCTGCTGATGGTCACACTTTGTGTCCAGGCTCGTGGTGTGGATCCCAAACTACCACCTGCACCCCAGCATCGCCTGCCAGCATCCCCCCCCCCCCCCCCCCCCCCCCCCCTCCTCCTTCAGAGCCCCAGTGCTGATTCACAAATCTGCAGAGGAGGCAGCAGCCCCACGGCTCCGGCGCAGCTGAACCAACAGGAATAAGGGCTTATTTAAAAAAAAAAAAAAAAAAAAAGAAAAATAGTTGCAGAGAATAGAGCGCGAGCCCTTTGTCAGCAAAGCAAACAGCCGCAGCCGGGAGCGGAGCAGTTGGGCAAGGGCGCAGCGTTGCTCCATCGCTCTATTTCTGACCGAAACCGCAGCAGAAACGCCGGGCTGCTTGGGGCGGCCGGACGTGCTGCAATCGTGGGGCGGGGGTTCGTTGGGTGGGGGGCGGCCGCTCCCCGCGTGCTCGGCTCTGATAAGGCACCTGCCCGCGTGGCCGCCGTGCCGGGAGCCGTGGGCGCAGCCCCTGACCCCCTCCGTGACCCTCAGTATAAGTCCCTTAATCTCTCCACGCCTGGGTCTCTTGTCTGTAAAGTGGAGCTGATGATAATCCTGCCTTTGTCGTGGCTGCTCCTTGGGCAGGGACTCTGCTCTCCAGGCTGGGGAAGGGGGGGTACCAGTGCTCTGTTAGATGCTATGGGGAGGGCTCCCCATGCAGGAACCAGCCGAGGGCTCGGCCTCCTGCCTGGGTCCCCCATCAGAGCATCCCAACCAACAGCGGTGCAGCGTCGGTCACGGAAACGTTTGGGCAGCGGTGAGGTTTTGGTGTGTGCCTCAGCAGATCGACAGCGATGCTTCGTGGGGCTGACACCCACGGATGAATGCTGCCAGGGCCATCCACAGCCACCAGGTCCCCCCTGAAGGGCTGGGGAAGGGGGGGATACAGCCGGACCAGGAGCGGACCCCCATGCACGGGGACAGCCCCGCGATGCAGCGCCCGCCGGGATGGAGGAGGCACGAGGCCTCGCATTTCAGGAACAGATTTGCAATTACACAAATCCCCAGCCCTACCGGGGCTGAGAGTGGAAACCCTGGGTGACTCATCTGCTTTGGCTTACAATGATCTCCTTTCTAAGACGATCATTTACATATGGTGGAATTTAAACCCCCGGCTTGCCTACAACGGCTAATTCAGCCGCGCTCCTGCCCTTTCTCGCCTCTGCCCGTGCAGGTGCTGGAGCTGCACGCCCTGCCCATGCCCCGTGCCCATGCCCCCAGCCTGGATGCCCTTCCCAGCCAGCAGTGCCCCCCAGAAGGTCCCAGCTTTGGGGTGGGTCTCCCCGCAGAGCCACGCACGCCTGGTGCCGGGGGTGTTGCTGCCTTGGCCGCTCTTTCTCAATCCTTACCGACTGCGCTGAATTAATATTTGCACAGGGTCAGGTGTGATAGAGAGCATGTGTCAAGGGCATGCACAAACACATACGTGGCGAAGGGCTGCGGGAGCCGCTGGTGGGAGCTGACTTCCAAATGACCTTTTTTCCTGGGCGGCAGCTTTTGGCTGGAAAGAGGGGAACTGCCCCAAAGCAGCGTGCTGCCGGGGCTGCCCCCCGCCATGGGGTGGCTGTGGCAGCCTGGTTGCTCTGGCATGGGGAGGAGAAGGGCAGCCGTGCTGTGCTGTTTGCATTCCAGCCGTGAACCCTCTGCGCTTTTATTGGAGCCGGAGCGCCGCGAGCTGCCACCAGTCCAAAACAGTCGTTTTAAAATGCAATTGCAGCAGAATTCACTTCCTCCTTTGCGAAAAAAAAAAAAAAGAAAGAAAGAAAGGGGAAAAAGAGCAACCACCCAACTGCCGTCGGTGCTGGAGTTGGGTCTGGTGAAACTGCAGTGGCACCGAGCAGCACCGAGCCCGGTGGTCCCTGCGTGGCACAGCGCGGTGCAGCAGTTATGGGGTAGCTCAGAGCCTTGGGAAGGGCCACGAAGCACAGGCAGGGACCTGGGTGTGCTGTTCCTTCTGCTGTCTCTCCCCTCCCTGCTGTTTAAGCCGACAGAACCGGCTGAGCCGTTCCCATCTCGGGCGGGTGCCGGGCGCCTTTCCGCCAGCCCTGGTTGACTTCGTGGTGCTTGGCATTGTGGGGTGGGGGGGTTGCAGGATCCAGCCCCGCTACATGTGGGGCGGGTGGCTGACACGGGGCGGACAATGGGGGGTCAGGGAGGTTAAACGGCGACTAATTCGCTCTTTCAGTGTCTCCCTCTGCGTCGTGGTGACACCCGCATTGTCGGCGCTGACACCGGCCCGCGTCCTCCAGCTGGCGGTGATGGGATGTGTCCCCATGCAGTGCCCTATGGCAGGGACAGCAGTGGGGGAGCAGCACAGGAAGGGGCTGGGACCCCCACTCCAGCAAGACAGCTTGCTGGGGAGGTCACGAGATGCCAAACGTGATGAGCTCCTGCTCATCCCTGTCCCCTGCCCCATGTGCCAGGGGGTTGGCTTTGGTGTGCCACTGCAGGAGGGCTTCGGCACGTGGCCACAGCCGGGCTTGGGGCAGATGCAGCCATAGCAGCACTCAGCGATTTTCATCAGGAGAGGTTTACAGCCCTTCTGAGAAACGAGGAGCGATGGCACCGCCAAGGGTGTCCCCAGGATCTGCCACCCTCAGGGTCCTGCAGCCCAAGGGAACGACAGGACAGGCACCTGCAGTGGGGCCCCGTCCCCCCGCTCCGGGAGGTGGCCGAGCTGTGAAGGGGACAATGCTGGGAACCAAAGGGAACAATAGAGCCAACGGGAAGCACGGCACTGACGACCCTGTAAACCTCTCCTGACAAACGTACTCAGGCTCCCCCTCCGGAAAGGGGCCCTCTCCGGGCTGCCCCGGGGATGGGGAGCGCCCGTGCCCCCCCCCCACCCCCCCCGCGCCCCAAGCACTGAGCTCAGGCAGCAGGAATCTGGCCGGGCCGGTCAGCAGGCTCCTGCAGCACAGCAAGGCTGCCCCAGCCCTGCACAGACCCCCACCCGCTCTGCCCCTCTGCTGCTTCCAGGATCCATTGGACCCCACTTTTTTTTGGGGGGGGGTTCCCAAAGGGCTGCTAGGAAATCAGGAGCGCTTGCATAGGGCAGGGAGGCAGACAGCCCCGTGGTGGGAGGTGACCCCGTCCCTAAGCCGAGCACTTTATCTACGCTCAGGATCGGGGATGTTCACCCTTCCTTCTGCTCGAGGGATGGGTGGAAAGGGAGCTGGCCACCTACATCACGCGGTCAGCCGATACGAACCTGATACCCCGGCACAGCTGCTGGGCGGGCAGCAGCCCCCTCCGCAGTCCCCCCGGCAGCTGAACACCCTCAGGGCTGGGAGGGTCACACTGCTGTCCCCCCCCGGGTTGTGCCTATACCATCCCTGTGGACCCCGAGACCTGCAAACTGCAATGTGGGCACCGGGTGCCCCGAAGCAGTGGCGCAGCTTTACGGGAAACCATGTTGGAGCAGCGTCATCCGAAACGCTTTATTTCAGGGTTCGTCACCAAAACTTCACTCTGGTTTTTACTAATTACTTTCTTTTTCTAAAGAATTCTCCCTCCCCCCCACCTTCCAACCAGCTCTGTGCCCTGAAACCAGGCACCGGTGTGAGCAGTGCTGCTTTGCAGCGGGTGGAGGTGGCACCGGGGGGGACACCAAGGGGTGGGCAGGGGTCCTCCCACGCAGCTCAGCCCGAGTGTTTGCCCTCCATGCAACACCTCCTGGCAGTTGGGCTGCCCCATGCTTTGGCCCTCTGCTGCCAGCAGCAAAGGTGCTGCAGCCCTGGGGGGGCTGGAGGTGTTGGGGGGGGGAGGAGAAGGGCAGAGCCGAGCCCCTCGGTCACTGCGGCCTTGCTGAAACACATGGCAGCATGCTCAGCTCTGCTGCTGCTGCATGGAGCGAGCTGGAGGCCACTGGGTTTCCCTCTGCTCCCAGAAAGCTCCTGCATCGTGCTTTATTCCTGTGGGTGGCTGTTTGTTTCCTATTTTTCCCCCTAAACACAGCAGTCTCAAGTGCTTTATTCCCCAGCCCGTTGCTGGTGAGGATTTCAAGGCACCTCGGAAGAATAGGGGGGGTTCCCCCCACCAGCATGCATCTTGCACTTCACAACGGGCTGAGAAGGGAAAGGAGGAAAGCAGAGAGTGTGAAACCTTCCCGGTGGTGGGAAAAAAAGCCGTGGAAACGATTCCCCAGGGCCAGGAAACCCAGAGCCACGTTTGCAGTTCGGGTCGCTGCGGCAGAGCGAGCCCGGTGAGATCAGCGCTGGTCCCGCAGGGGCCACGCTGCAGGAGCCTCATTACCAGCAGCCTCGTTAACAGCCGCCTCCCAGCTTTAATTGCCATGGGTGCTCGCAAGGAGGCCTCCCAACGCGTTCGTTATCTTGGCAGAGCCCAACGCTTCCCGTGCCGCCGCTCTCCGGCATTCCTGGCATTGCCGAGGGGCCGCTTTCCTCAAGCTCTTGGAAAGCCAACGGGTCGGGATTTCCGTGTAATCTGGTTTGAAGGGCTGATCTGGCCATCCACACCACGCCAGCATCCCACGAGCTGCAGCTCCTCCTGCCCAGGGAGCACCACGGTGCACCCGGAGCGCGGTGACGGTGGCACCGCTCGTGGGCTGGAGGGTGTGTGCACCCATAACCCCGGTGTCCCGGGGTTGGCTCCTCTCTACGAGGATATCGTGGGGGCAGCTGTGTGACAGATGAAGCCATTTCCACCACCTCCCTCGTTCCGAGATGTGAATCTATCGACTCGGCGCAGCCGTGGTGTTTCCTGTTGCGCCGTGCCGGGTTGGCATACACGGCACCTGCTGCTCTCGGTCCGTCCGGCGCACGGTTTCACACACGACACTGAAATGAGAATCAGTTTCAGTTCCTCCCGTTCTATTTTAGCTCCGATCGCTGTGCGCCGAGAGGAGGGGATGGGTGTGTGTGGTCAGAGGTGGCCGGGGCAAAACGAGATGCCGTCAATGCAAGGAAATCCTGCGAGGGGCCAAGGAATGCTAGATGATCTTGGAGCTCTTTTCCAGCCTGAATAGCTCTAGGATTCTCTGGCTCCACATCCCACACCGCGGTGCCCCCCATCACTGTGCTGGCATCACTGTGGCTCAGTGCATCACAGCCAGGGCTGCTAGCAAACGGTGCCGAGCATCCCGCGTGGCTTCAGCACAGCATTTGGGTGAGCTCAGGCCCCAGAGCAGGACTTTGGCACGGGATCGCCAGCGCTCAGCCCCGTCAGCACTTTCCCCGCCGGGAGCTGCGGATCAAAGGTGCATGTAACGATCAGCGCACGCGGCTGTGCAGCCCTCCCCGCGCCGCTAATCCCCCGCAGCTGAGCAGATGCACGTTTTCCTCAGCTGACGGTTAATTTTCTTTCATCCTCTTAAATGTCCAACGTTTCCTTTGGGATTGAACCCCAGCCCCGGGGGCACCCGGCTGGGGTGATGCTTGGGGTGGCGGGGGGTTCCCATGGGACTGTTCCTGGCGGTGCTCACCTCTTCCCAAACCCGAAGACTGATTTGGTGCATCCCAATGCAGCCCAGCGGCCTGAGGAGAGACCCCAGGAAACTTTATTTAAGAGCCGCCCTTATAAAATTTGAATGAGCCGGTGCTTTAATAAATGGCTAATCAATGGTTAGAGCTCTGCAGGTTAATAGGCTGCGTGTGACCCTCGTGCCGGGCGCTGCTCTGGGACAGCCGTGCTGGGTTCGGTGCCGAACGCTGCTCCATGGGCACCACGCAGCCGATGTGGCCCCTTCCCAGCACTTTTGTTCCTCTGCGTTTCCTTTTTTCCTCCCCCGCTCCGGCAGAGCCGAGCACCAGGGCGATGTTTTCCCAGCCTCCCCCTCTCCCTCCCTGGATTTGTGTTTAATCAGCTGGCTCTGCTGAGAAAGCCTCGGCCGCCTCCATCCCACCTCCTCCACTCCTTTGTCTGAGATGCAGAGGGCGAGCGCTGGCATGGGGCTCCAGGTCCCTGCAGTGCTGGGGCACAGACGTGGCACGGAATCAGCTGCCAGCAGCACCGCTCCCAAACCTCACACAGCTTCAAGCTCCCATCCTTTCCCCACGCAAGGAGAAACGAGGAGCGACGCCGTGCCCTGAGCTCATTCCCAGCACCCCCAGGTCCAGCCCCGGGCTCAGCTCTTGTCCCCGCTAGCGGGGCACAGATGGTACCAGCTCACTCCGTGCGTGGATCCACGGGCTCGAGGCGCTCAGCAGCAGCACCGGGGAAGCCCTTCCTCCTCCTCCCTCTGCGTGCGGCTTTCTGAGCGCTCGAGGAAACGGGGCAGGCTGGCTTGGCTCAGGCCCAGCATCCTTCAGCTGATCGGGAGCCCAACGCCGGGTGCTGCCTTAGGGCTCCTGGGGGCTGCGAAGGGGTCAGCGGTAACGACGGCTCCTGACCTCTCCCCGGCTGTTTGCTCAGGGGCTGGCCGAGCTTTTTGCAAAGGTTTCCAGGGGAACTGCAGGTTTATGGCTTTCCTGTAGCGCCCTTCCCTGTTATCGGCTCAGCCCCATTGATCCCTTTGATCGGCGCCGGTGGAGGAGGAATTCAGCCCCACGGGGACCCTCCTGGGGTGGGGAATTGAGGAGGGGGGAATCGTTGGGGGGGGGTCATCCTTCTCCCTGCTCGGTGCCGCCAGGTTTGGGCATGCCAGTGGGATGGAGGCCGTATCGTTTACCCGGTTAGCGTGGTGTTCTGCGGTGTGCGGCCTCACGGTGCATGCCTGCAGCGTGACACACTCGTATTTATACCCCCTCCCCACGGCACGCAGTTGTTCAAAATCGTCCTTGAGAAGAGCAGGCTGGAAGGGGGAAATGGGGGGGGGAGAAGGAGGGCTGGAGGTGCAGCATCCACTCCCACCCATCCACTGCCTGGTGTGTGTCCCCCCCCCCCAGCCCCATTCCTCCCCCTTGGCAGAGGGCTGCAGCGCAGCGTGCGTGCAGAGGGTGTGATTTGCTCGGCAGATCTGCTGCCATAAATCAGGGCAGGAATGTGTCGGGCTGTCAAACAAAGGGTGGGGTCCCAAGACAAAAGCTGGCCCCAGCAGGAACGGGCGCTCGAGGAGCGTCTGTGCATAGATCTTCCTGTCCTGCCTGATGAAAACAATTCCCAGTTGCCAACGCTGAGCTCAGGTGGGGAGCACCCGTGGGTCTCAGGTCTGCTCCAGGAGCTGTGCCTGGGAAACGCTTTCAGAAGGAGCTGCCAGCGTGTGGGGGGACAGCTACCCCCAGCACCACCCCCCCATGGCACATTTGCTGCTTCTTGAAATGGGAGCAAGCTCCGGAGAGCATCAGGTGCCCGAGCCATGGAGCTGCTCCAGGTTCCTCATCGTGGTGCAACCCCATCCCACAGGTCCCAGGCATCCTCCTCGCTGCCATCATTTTTGAGGCCGGACCCCTTGGTGCTCCCTGAGCACACCGAAGCCGTGGCACACGAGCTCACACCGTGGCACGAGAGCGTGCACCCCATGTACAGCTCAGTGCAGCCCAGCACGGGCTCCCTCGGGCACTGCAGGTGCGGAGGAGGGATCACACCGAAGCGTTGCTTTACTCCGTGCCAAGAGCGTGCTGGATTGCTAAAAATAACACGGGATCTGCGTTCTGCTGGGAGGATCCCAGGGCTGATTGCAGCGTTCGCAGCATCGCAGCCGCTCGGCCTCCGGGCCAGGCTGGGGGCAGCGCCGTGGTTTCGGGGCTGGGACCTCAGCACGATGGCAAACGCCTGCATCGAAGGCAGCACTGCTCCCAGTGGGGTTGGGGCCACGCTGCTGTGCCCCTGCTACCCCCAGAGCAGAGCGTACCTGCCCTGAGCAGCAGGGACTTTGGGACCCATCAGATCCAGGTAATGGTGGGGCACCCACAGGTGGGGCTGCTTCGTGGCACCCTGCAAAGATCTGGGTGAGCCCTGTGGGAGCTGCCCCAGCCCTTGGGTGGGCTTTGGGTCGGTGCACCATTTGGGAGCCAGGTCAAGGCACTGGGTGCCCACCCTCAGGGAACCCCCCTGGCTCTGCCGCACACTGTGACCACAGACCCCATCCGCTGCTTTTGGGATCAGAGGGGGTCCCCGGGGCAGGGTCTGGGGGGACATGGGGCTGCCTGGAGGGGTGTGAGCAGTGTTCTCTTGTTGTGCAGCTGTACGAGTTGGATGGTGACCCCCGGAGGAAGGAGTTCCTGGACGACCTCTTCAGCTTCATGCAGAAGCGAGGTGAGCCCCCCCCCCAACCCGCACCCGCCCCGCTCTGTCCGTGGGTTTTGTTTTCTCTCATGTCATTGTAACCCAAGGTTAATGCTCTGGCCAGACTGGTAGTTAATTTTTAACCTCGTTGCAAACCGAGGTCAAACCTGCTCTGCTGGAATCCGCGCCATGAGCTCGGTGCAGCAATTCCTGCCCCGGTGCTGTCCCCACCGGGCTGATTTCATCGGGTCCGTCCCATTCAGGGTGGCTTTGCCCTCCACCTCCTCCCGTGCTGCCCCATCCCCAGGTGATGGTGGGTCCAGAGCAGCCACGATCCAAACCCCAGCTCTGCTCTTGGGGCCAACGGGGGCACCCACATCACCGGCAGCGTCTGGAAAATGTTGACCTGCGGTATTCAAAAGGAGAATGGCAAATATCTGTGTTTAGGCGTGTACACACGCACAGCCCCGTGCTGCAGGGTAGGTCTGGGTGTAGCCGTGACTCCTGCTTCATCCCGCTGCAGTTTTTGACCCGGTGTAAAGCTGCCTCCTGCTCCTGTCCTGTGCAGAGCTCTGCCCCGGGGTGGTATGGGGGCAGTGGGTGGGCACTGGTGCAGCTCAGCCCCGCTCCAGCACAGCATGCTGCTCCCTTTTGTGGTGGGATGCTGCTGGGGGGGTGCCCCAGCGGTGGGACGGAGGGGCTCTGGTGCTGCCCATGGAGTGGAGCGAGGAGCACAGTGCAGTGCTGCGTGTGAGCGGCCACGTCAGCTGCTGCCACCTCCCGGCACCGTGCTGGGGAGAGCCACTGCAAGGAACCACTGTGCAGTGCAGGGACTGCTCGGCACTGCTGGAGCTGGGGTCCGGCACTGGAACTTCCATCCTTCTGTCTAAAGAGGTGATTAGGGAATCCCGTGTTTGTGTGTGTGCATGTGTGGACTGCAGCAGCCCTCAGGCACCCCGCCCAGCTTCAGCTCTGCCCCACAGGGCGCTCCATCACCCCCTTGCAGCCCAGGTCTGGATGATTTCTGGTGACTCCCCCTGGCTCCAGCTGTGTTCCCTTCTTGCTGGGACTCGGGGGCCCCCGCTTGCGTGTGACCCTCACCCCGTGGCTGCTGTTATAAATATCCGCTGTTGCTGGGTGCAGCTGCCTCCACCAGCAAACCACGGCCGGCCCCCTTCGAGTTTCTTTTTCCTCCATGTGTGGACCGGTGCTGAGCAAGATGAAGGCAAAGTGCTCGCAGGGGAAATAGGGTGTTAGGGGGAGGGAGAGGCAGCAGCAGGACCCCCTTTTGCCTCTGCTCCAACCTGCACACCCCCAGCCCGCTCTCTCCCCTCCCCAGGAACCCCCGTGAACCGGATCCCCATCATGGCCAAGCAGGTGCTGGACCTCTACATGCTCTACATGCTGGTGACGGAGAAGGGCGGCCTGGTGGAGGTCATCAACAAGAAGCTGTGGCGAGAGATCACCAAGGGGCTCAACCTTCCCACCTCCATCACCAGCGCGGCCTTCACGCTCCGCACCCAGTGAGCACCGGGAGTGGGGGAGGGACGAGGGGGAGCACGAGTGGGGACGGGGCCGTGCTGTGCCTCACCGCGCTGTCCCACAGGTACATGAAGTACCTGTACCCCTACGAATGTGAGAAGCGGGGCCTGAGCAACCCCAACGAGCTGCAGGCGGCCATCGACAGCAACCGGCGGGAGGGACGCCGGCAGGGCTTCGGCAGCTCGCTGTTCACCTACTCACCCGGCAGCACCCATGGGCTCCTCTCCTCGCCCAAGCTGCCGGTGCCAGCCCTAGGGTTGGCCTCGGCCACCAACGGCGGTGCCATCGCTCCCGTCCAGAAGATCAAGAAAGGTAACGGCTGCTGCGGGCTGAGCGCACTAGGGGCACCGCTCCGTCCTCTCCCTGAGCCTTTCACGAGTTGGGTTCCCCTGGTGGGTGGCACGGGGGGTCTGGGGCTTGTGGAGACCACTACATTGAGTCACAGAGTGGTTGGGTTGGAAGGGACCGTGACGGTCCCCCAGCTGTGACCCCTGCATGTGGGCGCTGGATGCAGTAGGCTTTCTGAGCTGTGAACACGTGCCACCAGCTCGTGTCCAGCTCTTCATCCACCAACACCCCCAAGTCCTCTCTGCAGGACTGCTCTGTTTCTATTTACTCCCCATCTGTGTTGGTTTGGGGCTGCCATCACCTCCTCAACAAGGCAGGGCACCGGGCAGCAGCTCCTGGTGCTGGGGTCCGGGGCAGCGTGGCTGTGGTGCTGACCCTCTCTCTGCCCCACAGAGGAGGACGCACCCATCCCCATCTCCATGCCCAGCCGGCTGCCGGTGTCACTGGCCGGACACCCGGTGGTGGCAGCCCAGGCTGCGGCCGTGCAGGTGGCAGCAGCAGCTCAGGCCGTGGCACTGGAGCAGCTGCGGGAGAAGCTGGAGTCGGGGGAGCCCCCGGAGAAGAAGATGGCACTGGTGACGGATGAGCAGCAGCGGCTGATGCAGCGTGCTCTGCAGCAGAACCTCCTGGCCATGACGGCCCAGCTGCCCATGAGCATCCGCATCAACAGCCAGGGCACGCGCTCACCAGGTGGGTGTGCTGTGCAGGAGCCGGGTTGGGATGGGGGGGGGCACGGGGACCTCGGAGGGGTCCATCACCTCCTCTCTCCCTCGCAGAGAACCGCCAGGACACGTCGGGCGGCGCGGCCAACAACGGCACCAACAGCATCAGCATGTCGGTTGAGATCAACGGTATCGTCTACACAGGTAAGGCACGGCGCGGTGCTCCTGTCTCCTTTTCACCTGCACACAGGTGCCAGGTGCCCCTCTGCCCAGCGCTGCTCTCTCCCCTCCCCCCCCTCCAGGTGTGCTGTTCGCCCAGACGCCCGGCCCTTCCTCCTCCTCCTCCTCCTCGTCCTCCTCCACCTACAGCAAAGGCAACGGCAGCGCCGGCGGCAGCCGCGGCGGCGGCGGCAATGGCACCGGTGGTGGTGGGACGGGGGTCAGCAGCGTCCCCCCCAGCGCTCCTCCCGCCGTGCCTGTGCCCCCCCCCAGCTCTACCTCCAACAACGCTTCGCCTTAACGCCCCACACCGCCTCCTCTCACCAAAACCAACCGAGGTGCCGGGGGCTGCAGGTGGGCCGGGGCGGTGCTGGGAGAGGGGGAGGGGGATGGGGGGGGGAGGGGTGGAGGTGGCTCAGCTTTCCTTCAGGGCCCCCCCCCCCCCCCCAACCCCCCCGACCTGTTTACCTCACACACATCACACTTTGCACTGTACATTTATTATTATTATTATTATTTTTGAACTCGTGTTACCTCCGGACAGACGTACAGACGCCTGCCAACGCGAGCTTTAAATGAAACCTCCTGGCACTCGTTAAAGGAAACAAAAAAAAGAAAGAAAGAAAGAAAGAAAGAAAGAAAGAAAGAAAGAAAGAAAGAAAGAAAGAAAGAAAGAAAGAAAGAAAGAAAGAAAGAAAGAAAGAAAGAAAGAAAGAAAGAAAGAAAGAAAGAAAGAGAGAGAAAAAAAAAAAAAGATAAAAGTTGGAAATCGGGAGATATTTTATTCATTAGATCCTTTTTCTTCCCCCTCTATTTTGAGAACTACACTTACTATATGGGATTTTCAGAGGTTGTTGTTTGATTGTTTCGTTGTAAATAGCTTCTATTTTATTCTCTAAAAAAGAAAAGAAAAGGAAAAAGAAAAAAAAATCAAAAACTTTTAACATGCAGATGATATATATGGACGTTGTCAGGGAAGCAGGAGCTGGGGAACCTGTCACCTCCTTTTTCTTTTCCTCCTGGCTGTACCCCGAGGCTCCGGGAAGCACTGTGAGCTCGGGGCCGCAGTGGCACTGGGGGACAGCAGTGGGGTCAGTGTGTGCTGAGTCCTCAGTGCAGAAAGATGCTCAGAAATCAGTGCTCAGGGACGGGATGGGCGCAGTGGGGGGGTCCTGCAGTGCCCCCCAGGGACAAGCAGTGCTCAGGGGTGCTCTGGAAGCTGACACGTGGCCCCGCATCGCTGTGTTCCCCAACGCTCTCCTGAATTCTCCCTACATTGTCAGGTGGCTTTTTTCTCTGGTTTTTTTTTTTTTTGCTTTTTTTTTTTCCCCCCCCCTCTGTAAAGCGATACTACTGTGCAGATCCAGTTTGGGCACATTTTCCCCCCTCCCCATCACCCAGGGCGAGGTGACACCCGATCTGCTGCTCACGCTTCCAGCAGCAAACTGGTTCTGTCGGTGCTGGGACGGGCGTTTTGTTTGCGTGGTGCCGGAGGAGCCAGGAAAATTGGGTGGTGTCAGCACGGCCGCAGCTCCAGGGACAAAATCCATTCCCTGCTGCTCCCCGTGCCCCGGGCATCGCTTCTGCCACAGCAGCACCCACGCAGCTCCACGAAGGGCCCCAGCATCCCTCCCAGTCCGGAGGCACCGCGTGTGCTGCCCCAAACTCTGCTTTAAAGCAGCCAAAACCTCGGAAGCCGTGTCCTCCACCCAGAGGAGGAAGGGTGCCCGGTGCTGTCCGGCTGGGATCTGCTCACGATGCAATTGTGGGTGACTCTCAGGTCGTGTTCACGTGCGATGGATGCTCCTCCGGGTCGGGTCTGTGCTGTCTGCAGACGGTGGCTGTGCACGGTGCTGTTTGCAGGTGGTGTTGGTGCTGCTGCTCCGGGCACTGTTCTGAATGGAGCTCACGCACGGCGCTGCTGCTGACGCTGCTCATGGTTTTGGGTTTTTTTGCACCATGCCGTTCCCGGAGTGATCCCCAACACCACCCGCGTACGGTGCTGCTCAGGACACGGCTGCACGACGTGGGATTTCCTTTGCGCATCGCTCTGCTTTACCCACACGGGTCGCAGCGTTCCCTCTCCTTTGGTCCAGCAGCCCCCCCCAAACCCCCCAACCCTCCTCCCCCCCACCCCAAGCACATCTGCGTGAGACACAATCGCGTCCCGATGCCGACCCCGCGGCGGTATCTCAATTCCTCAGGTTCCGATGGGAGCACAGGGTTCCCCCCCAGCCCTGCATGGACCCCACCCACCCCCAAAACTTCAGCCTTGGGACGTGGCAATCTCAGGGGATTGGGGGCTTTTCCAGCCCCTTTTTGCCGGCGGGGAGGGAGCATCCCCCCACCTCCAGAGCTGGAAGTGCCCTTTGGCTGCAGGGCACCGGGCAGAGCTGCACGCTGTGGGTCCGTCCCCCCCCCAACTCCACGGTCGGGCACTTTGAGGGCTGCAGCGTACAGCCACTGGGATTTGGGGTTCTAATTATTTTTCACCCCCCCCCCATTCTTTTTTTTTTTATCGGAGAGAGCGCGTATCGCCTCCCGCTTCATCTCTCTCTTCTTGCATATCGATTAACGATGTAATAATAGTAACGAAAAAAGAAGTTTCTCCGGGGTTTGGAAAGGAAAAGGAAAGGGGCACAGCTGCAGACATTCATCCAGCGGGCACATCTTAACTCAGGTAAAAAACGGAAATTAAAAAAAAATTAAAAAAAGATTTTAAAAAAAGGAAAAAAATAGGGAAAAAAAAAAAAAAAAAAGCGCCGAAAAACAAAAACCACCGACACAGAAAAGACCAAAAAAAAAAAATAAATAATAAAAAATAAAAAAAAAAGAGAAAAATAAAACCACATTCTACCTCTGAGAGCGGCGGCCGCGGGCGCTCCGTCCCACGTCCGGCGGATTATTTCAGTTTTAGCAGACATTCAGGTATTGAAACTTTTGATTATTATTAAAAAAAATAATAATAATAAATAAAAAAAACGATAAAAAATATTAAAATAAAATAAAAAAAACACTGAAAGTTTACATTTTATAATAACATTATTATACAGATTGTATTTAAGCTGCAGAATATTTAAGACGATTGTAACCCTGTAAAGTTGATGAAATATTAAAAAAAAAAAAAGAAGAAAAAAATTAAAAAAAGAAAGGTCTCTGAAGTTTGTGTCCCCTTTTTCCGCCCGGGATTGCGGGGGGCACGCGGGGTTCTGGGCGGGGTTCCTACGGTCGCCCTTCTCGGTCACCCATCCACGCCCCGAGCGCACCGCTCTCTGCTTAGCTTCACGCAGCGCTCCCCCTATCCCAAGCTGTCTCCGCCCTGCCGGCGGCGTCGCTCCCGATTGGGCGCCGCGGCGGAAGGGCGGCGCTCTGCGCGCCGGCCGCGCTCTCTCTGGCCCTGGAGGACCGCGAAGATGGCGGCGCCCATGGAGGTGGCGTTGGTGTCGGACGCCGCCGGGCCGCTGTGTAACTGCTCGGTGTGGGAGCTGCACTCGGGCTCCGCGCTGCCCGGTTACCGCGGAGGGAACACGGGGCCGCGTGGGCTGGCCCTGCTTGGCGGCGAGCACCTGCTGGGGGCCCAGCTGGGCAAGAGCTACATCAACGTGTGGGAGCTGCAGAGGAAGGTACGGGGGGGGGGGCCCTCTATCCGCAGACCTCCACCGTCTCTATGGTCCGGCTCCTTAGGGTCCTCCTGGCCCCGTGCTGAGGTGCCCCCAGTCCTTAGGGATCCCCCATTCCGGCGCTGCGATCCTCTCCAGGCCCCCGAGCCCCCCCCAGCTGTGTGCTGGGAGCACTCCTGGAGGACCTCCATCTCTGTGGGGAGGCACTGCTGCTCTGTGCTCTCCGTACAGATATCCCCGTGGTCGGATCCCCCCCTTCTCTGCACAGCCCCCCACCATGAGCAGGTCCTGAGCCACCACAAAGCCCCCCCCCCCCCCCCCCCAATGACGGTCTGCTGTGCAGCCCTGGATCCCCCTCACCTCCCCCACCCCCATCCCCCCCATGATGCTCCGCTGTGCAGCCCTGGATCCCCCTCACCTCCCCCACCCCCATCCCCCCCATGATGCTCCGCTGTGCAGCCCTGGATCCCCCTCACCTCCCCCCCTCTCCCCCCCTCAGTTATTGGGAGGGGCTGGGAGCTCCTTCGCAGAGGATTTCCCCACGCATTGCATGGGAACTGCTATAAAACATCTGTTCTGAAAGAGGGATTGATTCTGGGCTTGTCGTTCCCTTCCGTTTTGCTGCAGGGAGCAGCAGCAGCCCATGAGTTTGAGTGCACGCACGCACGGCCCCCTCGTTGCTGCAGCTCAGAATTCCTTGGCCTTTTTCTATATTTTTCCTTTTTAATTCATGTTATTTTGGCACAACTTTAGCTTGTTTTCTGCTGAATCTCCAGGATTCCCCACTACGGAGCATAATTGTATCCGAATTTCTTTGGTACCTCTCCCGCTGCCTGCTGTGTGGGTGCAGGTGGGAAGAAAGGGAATTTACCTTTCCCCTATGGGGTCAAACACAAAGCAAAAGTGGGATATATGCAACCCTAGAGATTGCACTTCTCCACTGCCTCTTCTCCTGTGTTTCATTCCGAGCTGAACCGTGCTCTGCTTTCTCTTCCTCCCCACATTCTCCTCAGTTCTGAATGGCTGCTCTTGTCTTTGCATTCCCAGGACCAGCTCCAGCAGAAGATTATTTGCCCTGGACCGGTGACCTGCCTAACAGCTTCTCCCAACGGGCTCTACATCCTGGCTGGTGTTGCTGAGAGCATCTACCTGTGGGAGGTGAGGAACACACCCTGCCCACGCAGGGCTCAGTGTGAAGCTGCTGAGCTCTCAGCCCCTCGAGGCGCAGGAACCAGGTCCACAGGGCACTCACGCAGAGGGTGTTCCAGCACAGCCCTTCCTCCCTCACCTTTCTGGTGGCCTGGGGTCTGACTCCTCCGATTTGCTGTAAGAGTTTGCACTTATTTATGGTCATCTTTTGGCAGCTTGGTGCTGCTCTTATTGGCTTCAAAACACATGGGTGAAGTGTTGGTTTGGAGGATCCCGTAAAAGATTGGGACCCCCGTGTAGGTTAAAGTGATTTGGATCTGAGGGAGGTGGAAAATCCCAGCAGTCCTGGAGAGAAGGAGGTTTGTGATGAGGTCCACTGTGGATTAATAAGGGTCTGCTGGTCTGAAGGGAATGGAAATGTAGAGATTTGCATTCTCTGTGGATAGTGACTGCCCTGGTCCTGGCAGGTGTGGACAGATCCCTATTAGCTGTGCTGCAGAGTGGGTTATGCAGTTAGAGCTGCTGCTGGTGCAGCTGGAGATCCACACTGGGGCTGGCTGCCCGGCAGCTTGTCACAGCAGGGTGGGAGATGAATGGTACTGGAAGAGGTAGGTCTTTTTATTTTGGAGCTGCTACAGATGTTTTGTCTTGTGCTCGCTTCCAGAAACCAAGACTGAGAGTTCATTTAGCATCCCTTCCACATTCTAGCCTAATATTTGTACGTGCCTTGTGACCTGGATGTCCCTGCAGGTTGATGTATTCTGCTCATCATCCTATTTTCAATTAGTGGTGGTGTTCACGTGGGGATTACTCTTATGTTCTAAGAGCTTCGCCAAGTAAATAAAAGAACACAGCTTGTTCCTAGTCCCAGGATTAAAGACCAAGATGTCTAACCTGTAAACCTCTCAACCTTGGGGAATGCTTTTGAGCCTTCTTACGTGGGTGGCTCTATCTTAATTCATCAGGGAACGCTGGGGCTGAGACTGCAGCAGTGGGAGTTGCTTGCTTATGATGCTCTGAGCTGGTTTCTGCTCTGCTTCATCTGCAAAGCGTGGCCCTCTCTCCTTGCTTCCAGCTAGCCTTGCCTTGGCAGTGTTTCTGAGCAGCTGGCAGCAGTGGATGGTGGCAGGGCTAACAGGCACACCTTGGAAAGGCCGCGTGGAAACCATCACAGAGCTGGAAATGGGCTCCAAGAGCCTTAGTTATCCACCTGCTCTGCAAAACCACTTGCTCACCTTTGAGTCACAGTTTGCTTTCATTTTTAGATACAATTCAGACAGTGAGAGGGAGTTGACTCTGTTCTTTTCTATGGGGCTCCCTTGCCCCCTCCTTTGTCCCCTCCCTATCAGCAAAGCTCTGGGTTTAGGGAACTCTTTGTCCCCCCTGGAGGTACTCTTGGCCTGAGAGCACCCAGCCCTGCTGGAACACAGCAGGGGTGGCACAGAGCCCCTAGGGAGTGTGGCTTTTGTAACTCCTGCAGCCATCGCGTGCCTTCACACTGAGTGCAGAAATGCCACGGGAGGTTGGAGGAAGCCATCACTAATACTAACAATAAACAGGAAATCTTTACTGCGTGTTTGTGTCTTGACCAGAGAAACTGCATGGCCGTCACCAGATTCCAGAGTTACTGTGGCTGCGACCTGCTCAAACTGCTTCTCGCTGCGTTTACTCCTTGATGAGTGTTCTCCTGCCCTTTCCTCAGGTCTCCAATGGGAACCTTCTGGCCATCCTGAACCGACACTACCAGGACCTCACATGCCTCTGCTTCACTGATGACAGCAGCCACTTTCTCTCGGGGGCAAAGGACTGCCTGGCACTGGTGTGGAACCTGTACAGGTAACGGTGGCCCCCAGGGCATCTTGTTCCACTCGTTCTGGGAGCAGAGAGCATCTGGGCAAGGAATGCAGGAGATCAGCCACCACCTCCTGGAGGCAGAATCGGCTCTGCTTTAAGCCTACATCTCTAAGCTGTTCTTAAAGCTTACTAGTGGTGATGAGTCTGTGTCCTCCTTAGGCGAGTTGTTCTGGTGTTGTTATCCTGCATGACAGTGAGATTTTTCCTAGTGTCTCTCACCTAAGGCTGAGGCATATCCCTCTGACTGCCTTTCTACTTTCAACAAAGGGTGGAACGTGCCTCCCCCCAGGTAACAGGCAGCTGAGTGCTCTGTCCCCTGTGGTGGAGGATCTCCTTGTGCTGCTGACAGCTTCTGCCTTCAGCTTGATTCCTGCACACGCAGTGCCATCCCAGAGGCAGCAGAGCCTTGGCCAGCTCTCCCTCACAGCCGCTTTGCTTTGGCATCCCCAGCACTGCTGACCCTTTTCTTTGTTCTTTCCCCTCCAGTGTTCTACAGGCAGAGCCCTCCCAGATCCCAGACCCTCGCCACGTGTGGTCCCGACACAGCCTCCCCATCACAGACATGTGCTGTGGCTTCGGAGGACCTTTGGCACGAGCTGCCACCGCATCCCTTGACCAGACAGCAAAGGTAAGGCTTGGACCAGTCCAGACAAACCAGTGTCCCAGAGGTGTGCATGCCCCAGAGGGTTAAAGCTGAATTTCTGCAGAGCTGTCCATGCAGGTTGCAGTAGCTCAGTTTCTTGGCTGCCTCTGTGATGACTCAGAGCTGCCAGACCTAATGAGTTTTGCCTCTCCAAACGCGAGTGGTTTCTCTGCACCTGCCCTCAGACCAGGGCTGCTCGTGCTTTGTCATCTCTATTGTCCCTGGAGGGTGTGGGGATTGTTTCATCTCCCTTTGCTGTTGTCCCTTGGATCTGGAAGGACATGGAGCGTGGAGCTGGCTCCTCTAGGCACAACAGGTCCCAGAGCTGGAGCTGGGAGGGATCCACCCTGGGAGACGAGGTGGGCATAGAGAGTTCAGGAGCTGGTTCAGAGCAGCCTGGCTGCCTCTTGGTAGCAGAGTCTCATTTGAATTCTGTCTTGGTTTGTGTGGGACTTAGCAAGTGACCCAGGGCAGGACACCTTGAGCCTCGGTTTCCCCATCCGCAGTGGGATGGGGTGCTGATACGTGCTGCAAGCTTGCTGCTGGGCACATTGGTGCTGGTAAGCAGCAGTGTGTACTTCATGTCAAGCAGTGAATGTTTAAGCCCCTCATTCTCCTGCACTGTCTTACTCCAGCTCTGGGAAGTCTCATCCGGGGAGCTCCTGCTTTCAGTCCTGTTTGATGTGGGGATCATGGCTGTGACCCTGGACCTCTCCGAGTATCACATGTTCTGTGGTGGCATGGATGGATCCATCTTCCAGGTCGACCTCTGTGCCTGGGTGAGTGCTGGGGCTGCAGGGCTGCGTGGCCCTGTGTTGGTGTGGCACTGTGACCCGCTGCCACCTCCTGCCTGCGTGACTGTGTGATCTGCCAGGGACCCCCCGCGTTCCCCCGCACCTCCTCTGCCCTTTCCAGACGCAGTGATTAATCTGCTGGCTTCAGCCTTGCTGAACTTAATCCCCTCTCCCTCTTCCTTCCGTCCTCCACGTCTGCAGCCAGTCCAGAGAGACCGGACCTTCCAGACAGAGCGGGAGAATGGGAAGATCTTCAAAGGGCACAGGTGAGATACCAGACATACCTGCCACGTATTTCACTCCCCCTGGCTGCCCACCTCACCGGTTTGTGGCAGACCTCGGGTCGTCCTGAGTTTAAGCATCCCTTCCCCATTCCAGGAACCAGGTGACGTGTCTGTCGGTCTCTACGGATGGCAGCCTGCTGCTTTCGGGCTCACACGATGAAACAGTGCGGCTGTGGGACATCCAGAGCAAGCAGTGCCTGAAGACGATGAATCACAAAGGTAGGCATGCTCTTATCTCCATGATCCTTTCCTCCTTGACTGTTAAAAGCTGCTGCTGTCTTGCTCTGACGCTGCCCTCGGCGATTCAGGCATTTCTCTGCTGCTTGTTTCACCCTTTTGGGAAGGGCAGAGGCATTAAAGGGATGCCTTAGCTGTCTGGATTGGGGTTTTGACCTTGCCCATGTCTGTAACAAGGTCTCTGTGCACTGTCAGAAAGTGAGTCACAGATCTCACCCTGCCGTTGAGGAAGTCCAGGGTCTTGTTTTCTGACGGGTGCAATTCTCCCAGACACACCCGAGCACCTGAGGAGGAAATGGGAGAGGGGGAGAATGCATCTCAAGGAGCCCCAGCAGCAGGCACCCGTGAGCTCATTAGGCCTGAAGTGAATCTGATATCAGCAGTCTGGGATTTCAGGCTGATGGCTCCAATAAACCACACAAACCAATGCTTACAAGCTCAGCTCAGCAGTGAGGTGCCTCAGAGCAACGGGTGATTTAGCCCAGGCTGCGTGCAGACCCGTTCCTTCTTTCCTTCTGCTTTTCTTTTCTGCTGGGGACCTGCTGCAGCAGCCATCCAGCCTTGGCCTGCTAGCAGTGTGAGAGAAAGCAAGCAAAACTTGAGCTGTGTGAGTCATCAGAGGAGAGGTGGCCAAGCTTTCACTGCAAGCCAAGCATTAAAACCCTCCTCAGGCCTGCAAGGGAGCACAGTCAGACACAAGCCCCTGCAGCACTGTGCTGCTGGGTGCCAGGGCTGTGAGGCGAGGGGGCTTTTTGCAGCCTCTGCAGATTGATTTCTTCCTACAGGCAGGGACTGGGCTTCCCCAGCAGCCCTGGCACCATCAGCACCCTGCTGATGCCTGGATGCTTCATCTGAGCATGGGAGTGGGACGTAGTGCTGCAGAGAGCACAGAAGCAGGGGCTCTGTGCTGAGAGTTGGCACAGCACTGGTTCACCATGGCTTTCCTGCATCAGGAGCGTGGGATTCCTCCACCCCTGAAGCTTCCTCTCTCCTGTAAGCTGGCTTCCAGCTCCTCTCTCCTGTAAGCTGGCTTCCAGCTGGTTGTGGCCTCCCCTTTGCCTTTCCCTCTGCCCCTTCAAGCTGCAGCACAGCCCTCCTGGCAAGGTCTGTTCCATGCTGCCACTCTGCTGGCCCTCCAGCATGTTCCCTTCATGATGCAGTGATGACATGGGCTTCTCTGCCGCAGCTGATGTGACAGCCACCTCCGGCCTGCTGTGCTCTGGACAGGGATGTCCTTCTGCTCACAGGGGCAAAGGAGGCAGCTGCAGGCAAAGGAGAAACCAGTGGCCTCCCCACATGATGGTGCTGGAAATAGATCAGAGGACGTGGCTCAGGGCTGGAGAGGAGCGTGGCTGTGCTGGCAGGATGGATGCAGGGGGCTTCTCCAAGGTTTGCTTGTCCTTGGCTAGAGCAGAGCACAGGCGGAGAGATGGGTGCTGAGGAGCTGAGCTGCTGCTGGAAATGAGCTGTGACTGCTGGGGCACGGGCTGCTCTCTGCCACCGCAGAGCAGCTGGCACTGTGCACATAGGCACTGCTGCACAGGGAGCCTGCAGACCCCTGGGACAGTGGGCCAGCCCTGCCCCCAAATCTCTCTGGACCTCAGTTCCCTTGTCCTGCTGGCACTGTCCTTGGTGACACAGGCTGGCTCTGAGGGCTGGCTCGAGGCAGTGCTCCATCTGAGGCCATCCTGCTGGTACCTGCCTTGGAGATGGATTATTTATTCTCTCTCAGTGCCGTACTGGCAGGACATTACTCACTGCCCATTGCTGAGCCATCCCTGACAATCAGGTTGGAGGGGATGAGCTGGGCTGGCTCTGCTGGGGGGATCTGTGCTTTGGTGGAGACCACATCCTGAGGCTAATTCCAAGATCCCATCCCCACACCTTTCTTACTCCCTTCTTCCAAATAACCCCTGCTAGAGGTGGCAATCTCACTAATGGCTGTTTCCATCACCAGCAGCACATTTCTTTTTTTAGGGGGGGGGGGGAGCAGTGGTTTGTTCCAGCAAAGTGTTGGCAAGGAGCAGCTTCAGAGGGCAGCCCGGGACTCCTGGCCCAGCACCCTCTGGACAGAGTGCTTGGCACAGCATTGGTTTGCCTGCCAAGACCCCAGGGCTGAGCTTTGGGGCCACCTCTGAGCTCTCACTTGGGCTGCTGATCTTCAGACCCAGAGCCTCAGGCTGCTCCAGGCCGGGTTCCTTCCCTGCTGTGCAGCTTTCTGTGCCTGCGGTGGCAGCCTGCCTCTGTTCAGGTGCATCTGGATCCTTTTAACCTTTCCCTTTGTGCGGTCGAGTTGAGCTGGGGAAGATGGATGGCCAGGATTTATGAGCAGTGCCTGAGCTCCATTCACACACACGAGCTGGGGGCTGCAGGGCGGGGGGGTTTGGAGCTGCAGGGGCTGGAGGTCCTGCAGCCAATGCAGGGGTTTGGGGAGCAGTGGGAATTTGCCAGCAAGCGTGAGCTTGCTGCAGCAGGGGGTGGAGGGGGCTGCTGACAGAAAGCAGCAGCCTGTGTGGGGAAATGGAGTAATTAAAGCGCTCGTTAGCTCTGCCAAACGAGTGCATGTGATAGATCATTACCAGGAGGCAGCAGCGTGAGCTGCAGCTGCTGATGGATGGCTGGTGCTGCAGAGGACGGGCGGACCGCTGTGTGTGGGGGGCACGGTGTCCCTGGGGCTGAGAGCTGCACTGTCCCACGGTGCTGGGGATGGGACAGGTCCTGCCTCCTGCAGCTGCCACCCCTCCAGCTGTGTTTGTTCTGCCCGAGAGGAGGCAGAGCTGCTGGAGGGTTGGGAGAGAGAAGCGACCCATCCCCACCTCTCTGTCCCCTCCCCAGGTCCGGTTACGAACGCCTTCATCGTGCTGGCCCCAGCCAACATGCTCAACCCAGATGGGAAACCCAGCGTGCCTCTTCCCAAATTCAGCAAGCACCTCTATGGCACCGAAAGCACTGACGAGCAGGGCAGCGAGGGAGTGACACTGCGCCTCGGGCTGCAC
The DNA here is from genome assembly GCA_023055505.1 of Callipepla californica brunnescens. Classification (NCBI taxonomy): domain Eukaryota; kingdom Metazoa; phylum Chordata; class Aves; order Galliformes; family Odontophoridae; genus Callipepla; species Callipepla californica. The sequence continues at coordinate 1,842,259 of JALIRH010000043.1, read as the reverse complement.
CAGCAGGTACTGGGCAGGAGGAAGGCACTGGGGAAGGGGTTGCTATGGGGGGGGGGGGGCAGGGAGGAGGGATGCAGAATTCTCCCCCAGCCTGATTGCTGCAGACAGTCAGCAGCTCCGTGGGGTCTGGGGAGCTCCCTCGTGCCTTGGGGGGAAGGACCTGGTGCACTTCTTGTTTATGGAGTAATGTAGAGAGGGCAGTGAGGGTTCCAGTACCTGCAGTGGGATTAGGGATGGTGGGATGGTAGCTTGGTGGCTTAGGGTGAGGCAAGGGATAGGGCTGCTGGGCTCACGAGTCCTGAGCTGATTGGGAGAGCATGGGCCCATCCCTGCACAGAGCTGTGTCCTCTGAGTGCTCCTTTTTCCTGCCTCTTCTCTTTGCCTTCCCTGCTGCTGCTTCCTACAGCAGTGGGACTGCCCTGATAGGGAGCTCGAGTCCTCATGCCAGGCACTGCCCCTGCTCTTGGCTGCAGGAGAGTCACTCTGGGACGATGGCCTCAGGGCACTGCAGGGCCATGGCTGTGTCCCCTGTGCCAGCTGTGGTGACATGGAGGAGCTGGAGGCCGCTCGGGTGCTGCAGCTCTGCGTCCTGCATGCTGAGATCCTCTGCTGAGCATCCTCTTTTTTTCTTTTTTTTTTGCCAGAGGCTGTTCCCCCACTCCATAAAGTCCATTCTCCAATGCAGTGAAATCCATTCTCCCTCCCTTTGTGCTCCCCTTGCAGTCCTGGCTGGTGCAGTCATTTGTCCTCCCTGCCTGGTGCTGTGGTGTGGGCTCTCTCTGCTGTACCTCAGTGCTGAGCCCCAGCGTGGCCATCCCCAGGCACAGGGACTGTCCTGCACCGTGAGTGCTCACCCTGTTGTTCTGTCTGTCCCTGTCCTGAGCCCCAGAGCTTTTCCCTCCTCTGTCAGCATCTGTCCCTGGGAGGAGTGACAGCACTGTCCCCGCTGATGGATGAGCTCCGTGCAGCGCAGTGTCAGCCCGACCAGGAGGGGCTGTTTGCCTGCAGCTCAGCAGAGGGGCTGGAGCTGATTTGGAAATGTCAGCACGCCAGCAGCACGGCGCTGGGAGGGAGCAGCAGCAGCAGCATGACAAACCCAGCGCTTCGTGCTCTGTCCTCCAGGCTTCCTCTGCTTTTGGGGCTGTGAGCAGAAGAGCTTTCAGACCCCTGCATGGGCACCCTCATGGGGACTCTCCTTGGAGCCCAGCCCAGCACAGGTTTTCTGTTTCGTAGAGGCACTGCAGCCGTGTTCTGCCGGTGCTGCAGCAAAGGGTATTGGCCGTACCCCATTGCTATGGCATTGTTTCCTCTTTGCTTTATGGGGCTGAGTGTAGGGGACAGGGGATGCCTTTGCCTTCTCCTGCAGCGTGCCCTGTGCTGGGGCTGCTGGGGACCTCTGCATCAATCATTCCCATCTGGTCCTTGCAGGAATCCGGGGAGAGCTATCTAGAGAAGGCTGAGAAGATGTACTCTCAGATGTGCTCAACGAGGGAAAAGGTGAGAGCTCCTCCGGGGGAAAAGGGGATGGAGAGGCACTTTGTCCTGAGACAGAATCCCTCAGAGCTGGTCCTCAGGGTGCTGTGCAGAGCTGGGATGGGACAACAACAAGTCCTGGGATCCTCTGATGGGGTCTAGGGGCTGCAGCTTTTGGATGGGAGGGGGGGTTACATGGTGTGGGATGTACTGCTGTCCTGAGCAAGCACCAACCTCAGCTCGCCACAACTGAGACCCAGATCCCTGACGTTCTTCCATCCCTTTTTTTTCTGCCCCAGAACCTGATGGGAGACCAGGAACACCTGACAATCCAGGTGAGCGAGCTGGAAGAGGAGGTGAGCACGCTCCGGAAAATCAACAAGAACCTCTTCGACTTCTCCGCTCGCCTCATCACCAAACCAGCCAAGTGAGGAGGCAGCCCCCAGCCCTCACCCCCCCTCCGCCTCTCTCTGCTCAGCTCCTGGGGAAGAACACCCAGCCCACGGGCACGTGCAGATGGGCGGCCACGCGTGGCTCGCGTCCTCTCCAGCGCCCGTCACGCGGTGTAACACACAAAGGAGCGTTTGCCCACTCACTCCAGCATCCCTTTGACCACACAGCACCGAGGTGGGCACGGGGGCCGTGGGGCTGCCTGCAGGATGGCACAGGGACTGAGCTGAGCACCGCAGGCGCAGCCATCTGCGGGCAGAGCGTCCCCGGCTGCGGTGCCCTTGAGGACACGCAGCTCCTGCTCTTCTCTCTCTCCTCCCTTGGCCTTTTTGTGTTCCTTTTCGTTACACGTGGACAGAAAAGTGGGTTCTCACCTCTCTTAATGCCAGTTTGAGATTGGATTTTAGAGACACCTTCGACTCGCCCCTGGCTGGGAGATGCTGCTCGGTTCCGCCTGACCCTCTGCAGCCCGGACCCTGCGTGGGGCTTGGTTTGCTTCCATGTGGTTCCTGGGCCCCCCCCAGCCCTCAGTGGGGGGGGATCCTCAGATCCTGAAGCTGTGGGCCCCATGCCCTTCTGCGTGTGTCTGTGCCAGGGCACGGGGCTGGGGAAGCATGGTGCTATTTCCGATCTTGTACGTCGACAGTTTATATATATTTGGATCCAGCTACTTTGTTTTCCACGGTGTTCTGGGGAATCAGCCTTTTGTATTGTCGCTAGCATGGCAGCGGGGGGTTGTGGGTTTTGTTTAGGTTTATTTTTTACATAAAAGATTTGTTTTTTATAGTGAAAGGCGCCTGAGCTTTCTCTTGACCCCATTGCCATCACATCCACCCCAGTGCTGGCAGCGGGGAGGTGAGTTCTCATCCCTACTCAGCCATCTTCACCCCAGAGCTCTCTCTCTCAGCCTCCAGAAGCCCCAAAACATCCGTGTGCCCCAGAGGCAGAGCACAGGGTGGCATAGCAGAGGGATGCAGCCGTGTTCCTGCTGCTCCCACCCCACCACTGGGCCCTGCAGCCCCCAGGGGCTCTTTGGGGCTGGAATTAGGGGCACAGCCGTCCCCATGTGCCCCAGCACCGGGCTCAGCACAGCGCAACTGAGCACAGCTGATTTAAAGTGCACTTTAATAACACGAGTGTCCGCGCAGCTCGCTCCCGTGCCAGCTCGTTGAGATAATGCTTTTAGTTTAATAAGCCACATTTCTCTTTTCTCCCTCCCTCTCTGCTTTGCTTATGACATTTTGGATCGACATGGCTCGGCTGCAGCCGGGAGCAGTGGGCAGAACCGGGGGGGTGGGGGCACAGTGGGGCTGCAGCTGAGCTCTGCTCCAAGCCCTGCATGTCCCAGCCCCTCTCCCCCATCAGCCCCTCCTGGGGGCTCACACGGGGCCCCATGGGGGTCGGGGGCTGCTCCTGGCCAGGGCTGCCACTGTCCCAGCCCTTCCCCCCACCGGGAACTCATGAGCTCTGATTCATTACATTTGTCTGATGATCAATATTTTTTTTGCCAGCTGCTCCTTGGCTCTCTCGCTCGTTTTCTTTTCCTTATTAACGTAGCGCAGCCTCTCCTTCCCCATCCTCCCCGGCGTTCCGCTCCTGGCATCGAGCGACCCTCGCACCGCACCTCCCCTCGGTTGCGGGGTGTCCGCTTCACCCCGCGACACCTCCACGACGGCCCGGGGTGGGGTGGGGTGGGGGGGGCTCGGGGTGGGGGGTGATCCCCTCCCGCTCGTTCCCGGGGATGCTCGTCCCCGCCCGAAAGCAGCGGGGCGGGCGGGGCTCGGGAGATCTCCCGGCGTCGCCGCTCCCCCCCCCCCCCGCCGCTCTCGGTGCTGCGGGGCCGCTCCATCTCCATCCCGTCCCCCCCCACTCCGCGGCGGAGCTGCCCCCGCCCCCGGCCCGCCCCGTCCCGGCCCGACGGGCGCAGCTCGGGGCCCCATGGCGGGGCTGCGGGCGCTCTGGCTGCTGGCGGCCGCGCTGGGGGCTGCGGGGGGGCACCCGCATCCCTGCCGCGGTCCGAGCCGTCCCGGCCCCGCCGTGCGCCTGGGAGCCCTGCTGCCCTCCTCCCTCCCCGGCCGCGTCCGCGCTGCGCTGTCCGCTGGGGGTCCCGGAGCGGTGCTGCCGTCCAACCGCAGCGTGGAGGTGGTGGCGGGGGGTCCGGAGGAGCGGGATCCGGCCTCGCTGTTGCGGTGGTTGTGCGGGGCTCTGCTGGGGCGCGGCGTGGCGGCGGTGCTGGCCGTGCCCCGCTCCCGTCGGGAGCTGCTCCAGATCGACTTCTTCGCCGCCGCGTTGCGAGTTCCCTTCGTCAGCGTCGTCGGCAGCAGCCGCGCTCCGCCGTTCCGCGCTCAGGTACGTGCCTGACCCGGAGGGACCCAAAGGAGATCCCGGGCCCGGTCCGGCTTCCCCTTCTCCGCCCTCATCCCGTCGCGGCTCCTTTCCTCCCCCCTCATCCCAGCTCTATCCCACCCCGCTCCCTGCCTGCCTCCATCCCTATCCCGGCTCTGTCCCAGACCGCATTCCAACCCTATTCTCTGCCCCTATCCCGGCTCCCATCTCGTCTCTGCCCCAGCTCTATCTTGGCCCCCATCCTGGAGGAGTCAGAGCTTCCCAGCTCCATCCTGAGCCCCATCCTGCTCTTGTCCTGCCTCTGTCCCAGTCCCACTTCCCGGTCCAAGGCAGCCCGGGACCTGTGATGTCTGAGCTCTCCCGTGCCACATTTCGCAGCTGAGCAGAGCCCCAGCCCCGTGCCCCCGGTGTGGGTTTGTCCCCCTCCCTGGAGTCAGACCCCCTCCACTTGAGGCTGTTATCCCCCTTCGTAGGAGCATTCAGGCTCCTTCACCTGTTGTAGGGCTCACATCTCTGCTCCATTGCTGGGGAGGTGACTCTGTGTCCCAGCACACAGTGGCTGTTTTGCTCTCAGTGTTGGCTCTGCTCTCGCAGCTCCTGCTCAGGGCTGGGGCCACGCAGGCATGGTGCTGGCAGCCCCCACCCTGTGCCAGTGGGCTCTGCACCACTTCAGTGCTGCATCAGCAGTGGGGGGGGAGACCCCAGTCCATGTAACTGCTGAGAAATGGAGCTGAGCATGGGGTGGGATGGACAGTACAGACAGTACAGCTCCTGCCCTTCATGCCTGCAGAGCCCCTTCCACTTCCACATGGACCGGCAGAGCTCTCTGGAGACGCTGGCAGAGCTGCTGGCGAGCATCCTGCACGCCCACGAGTGGCACGAGGCCACGCTGGTGCTGTGCCGCCCGTGGGACATCACCGCCTTCCTCAACCGCGCTCAGCTCTCCCTGCACACCGTGCTGGACCTCCGCTGCCTTCACGAGCCCCGGGCCGCGCGGTGCCTCCGGCAGCACCGGGAGCAGCTGGGGGCCCTCTCCGGCCCTGCCCTGGTGCTGGGCTGTGACCTGCGGCGCGCACGGCGGCTCTTCAGGGCAGCGGAGCGCGCGGGGCTGCGGGCGCAGGAGGTGCGCTGGGTGCTGGGCTCCCCGCTGCACGCCGCCGAGCTGCAGGACGAGGGGCTGCCCGCGGGGCTGTTGGCTTTTGGGGAGGTGGGTGCTGCGCCGCTGGAGCCCTTCGTGAGCGATGCGGTGGAGCTGCTGACCCTCGCCATCGGCAGCGCCGCCGCTGTGCGCCCCAACCTCGCGCTCAACCCCCCCATGGTGAACTGCAACGACCGCCACGGGGACAGCGCTGAGTCCTCGGGGCGCATCCTGGCCCGGTGAGCGGCATCTCCATCCCTCTGCCCACCCCTCCCCAGTGAAGACCCCCTCCGTGACCCCCTGCTCCCCGCAGGTTCCTGTCCAACACCTCCTTCCACGGGCGGACGGGGCTGGTGCAGGTGCAGGATGGGACGCGGGTGCAGACGGAGCAGCAGTACCGCGTGTGGAGCCTGCAGAGCGACCCGCGGGGCCGGCCCAGCTGGGTGACGGTGGGCACGTGGCAGCACGGCAAGCTGAGGCTGGAGGAGGGCACGTGGCACGGGCACCTCCAGCGCAAAGCCCACCCCGAGGGCAACGGCGCAGCGCGCACACGGCTGCGGGTGGTGACGCTGGTGGAGCATCCCTTCGTCTTCACGCGGGAGGTGGATGAGGACGGGAGCTGCCCCGCTGGGCAGCTGTGCCTGGATCCTGGCACCAACGACTCGGCCGTGCTGGATGCGCTCTTCGAGGAGCTGAGCGCTGAGAACGGCTCCGTGCCGCGCGAGTACAAGAAGTGCTGCTATGGGTACTGCATCGACCTGCTGGAGCGGCTGGCTGAGGACGTGCCCTTTGACTTCGAGCTCTACATCGTGGGCGATGGGAAATACGGCGCGTGGAAGAACGGGCGCTGGACGGGGCTGGTGGGGGACCTGCTGAGCGGCACGGCCCACATGGCCGTCACCTCGTTCAGCATCAACTCGGCGCGCAGCAAAGTCATCGACTTCACCAGCCCCTTCTTCTCCACCAGCCTGGGCATCCTGGTGAGGACCAAGGACACGGCGTCGCCCATCGGGGCCTTCATGTGGCCACTGCACTGGACCACGTGGGTGGGCATCTTCGTGGCCCTGCACATGACCGCACTCTTCCTCACCCTTTACGAGTGGAAGAGCCCCTATGGAATGACCCCCCACGGCCGCAACCGCATGAAGATCTTCTCCTACTCCTCAGCCCTCAACCTCTGCTACGCCATCCTCTTTGGGCGCACCGTCTCCAGCAAGACGCCCAAGTGCTGCACCGGCCGCTTCCTCATGAACCTCTGGGCCATCTTCTGCCTCCTGGTGCTCTCCAGCTACACGGCCAACCTGGCGGCCGTCATGGTGGGAGAGAAAACCTTCGAGGAGCTCTCGGGCATCCACGACCCCAAGGTGGGAGCTCTGTGGGGTGGGGCTGGGATGGCTGTGGCTGCCCATGGGGTGTCCTTGCCAGACCCCCTGCAGGAGCTGCTGCTTCACCAGGGGGTCCCAGCCCCTCCTGCCCGCTGCCATCACCCCGTGGGGGGGTGGGTTCTGACTCCACGGTGCCCCTTCCAGCTGCACCACCCCTCGCAGGGCTTCCGCTTCGGCACCGTGTGGGAGAGCAGCGCCGAGGAGTACATCAAGAAGAGCTTCCCCGAAATGCACGGGCACATGTGGCGTTACAACGTCCCCACCACCCCCGCCGGCGTCACCATGCTCAAGTGAGGGTCAGGGGTGCGGGGGCACCCTCCTGTTCCCCCCCATTTCTGCACACCCCCAGCCCAGGGGAGTGGCCCCACCCCAACCTGAGCCCCCCGCCTTGGCACAGGACGGAACCCCCCAAGCTCAACGCCTTCATCATGGACAAATCCCTGCTGGACTACGAGGTGTCCATCGACTCCGACTGCAAGCTGCTCACCGTGGGGAAGCCCTTTGCCATTGAAGGTGGGCAGGTGCACAGCACCGGGGCTGCGGGGGTCCCTGGGGATGTACCCCCATCCCAGCTCTGCCTCTTTCCCCCCCCCCACCCCATGACCACGGGGACCAGGCTACGGCATCGGCCTCCCCCAGCACTCGCCGCTGACCTCCAAGCTGTCGGAGTTCATCAGCCGCTACAAGTCAGCCGGCTTCATGGACCTGCTGCACGACAAGTGGTACCGCATGGTGCCCTGTGGCAAGCGCGTCTTCGCTGTCACTGAGGTGGGGGGGTCCAGGACGAGGTGGGGGCTCTGCAGTATCACCCCCCCACACACACATATACACACCCCGATGACTCCCTCCAACCCCACAGACCCTGCAGATGGGGATCTACCACTTCTCGGGGCTGTTTGTGCTGCTGTGCATCGGGTTGGGCGGTGCCCTGCTCACCTCGCTGGGTGAGCACGCCTTCTACCGCCTCATCCTGCCCCGCATCCGCCGCAAGAAGCGCTTCAGCTACTGGCTGCACACCAGCCAGGTGAGGAGGAGGAGGGGGGGGAACACTGCCTTCCTCCCTCCCACAGCCCCCACTCTTCCCTCATCGCCCTTCCCCATGCCCTGCAGAAAATCCACCGCGCTCTCAACATGGGCGCAGAGGAGCAGAGGAGGCAGAAGCTGTGCCTGGAGCAGAGGTAAAGTATGGTGTAAGCATCGTTCCCCCTCCTCCCCGCAGCACCCCTCGACCCCAACCCCTCTCCTCCACCAGGCACAGCCCCCAGCAGAACCCAGCGCAGGGAAGGAAGGAGGTGCGGCGGGTGCGCTTTCAGCTGGACACCCCCGAGGGTCCCCCGGGCCCCCCCAGCAATGGGGTGGTGCAGAGGGACGGAGCAGGGGGTGAGAGCGAGCTGCAGGAGCTGGAGGAGAAGATCGAGGCCATGCGGGAGCAGCTGCGTGCGGCACTGCTGAGGAAGAGTGAGCTGATGTCAGCACTGGGCACAGCGAGGGGCAGCCAGGCTGCAGCCTCAGCACCAACCACAGAGCAAAGCCAGGAGGGCAGGTGAGCACGGGGTGGGGGCTCAAGGGGGTAACAGGAGAAAAAACAAGCCTACGTTTTCTCTTCCAGCTGCACAGTGAAAGGAGCAGGGCTCAGAGTACAGCTGACAGCCCTGCCCCAGCACAGCGGGCCACGGGGCTCAGCAGCCACAGGAGACCCCCACGCCCCAAGCTCAGGAGGAGAGAGCAGCCCCAGGGCCAGGGCTGAGAGCCTGGCCCCCGAAGAGCCAGCAGCAGGGAGCTGACATCAGCCTGAGCTCCAGAGCCACAACCAGAGAGCACGAGGCCCTGGGGAAGAAGGACAGACATCACCAATGCTGGCTCTTCCTCAGGCTGCGTGGAGAAGAGCGCAGGCTCAGTGCACTCATCTCCGTCTGAGGCAGCAGAGGAAAGAACTAAATCCAACTGGAAGAGCCTGGCGTGGCTGGCTGCAGCCAGGGATGCCACAGGCACGTCCTCCCTCCCTGCAGCCTGGACGATGCACTGGTGAGCACAGCAGTGGGAGCCTGAGCTCAGCCCCCCTCCAGGATGCTCACCTTCCAGCAGGACCCCATCCCAGCGCTAGCAGGACAGCCCCGAGCAGCTGTTAGATATAATATTTATTATTATATACAAACACATTTTGTACATTAAATAGAATGATCTCTACTCCTCATTCATCAAATGATTTGGTTTGTTTCCCCATCCTTCCCCTCCCACCCACCCGCTCCTCTTAAAAGCCTACGGTTACTCCTTGCAACATCCATGCCCAGGAGCCTCGTCATGCTGCCCAGCCCCCCCAGGAAGGAGGCTGCAGAAGGGTCCAGAAGCCCTAAGAGCAGTGCCCAGGGCTCATCGAGACAAGAAGAGGAAAAAAAACAGGGCAGCACCCAGGTGGGAAGTGCAGAGAAAACGAAGACAGAAGGCTGCCAGCATGGAAACCTGGTGGAAGCTGTGGCAGTGCCCACGAGAGATCTCTGAGAGGGGCACAGTGATGCTGCTGGGAGCCTGCAGGCCCCACAGAGCCCAAGCATCCCCTCCTTTCCCTACCCCACCTCCTCCCAGCAGTTTCTCCCTGAGCTGCTCTCCTCCCAGCCCTGCAGTCGTGGCACTCTCCTGCATCGCTCTGCCTTTGCAGGAGTCCTGCTCTACCTGCAGAGATCCCAACCTGGGTCCAATCGAGCCAGGGTGTAGGACACAGGGCTGGGGCACAAACCCAAGCTCCACCTCTGCTGCCAGGGAAATGAGGGTGAAAAAAAAGAAAATCAGCTGAGATTTCTCTTTAGTGTTTTGGTTTTTTGCTAAATCATCTCACGCAACAGTTGAGGCAGCACAATGCTGATCTCTCCTCAGGGATGGGGCTGATCTTAAAACACAAACGTGTCCCATCGAAGGGACAAGGCACTGAAAAACAAACTTAGCTCACCTGCAGCTGCTGAAAGCAGAGCTGTACAGAGACAGAGCTGCTGCCCTCCTCCTCCACAACAGACACTGAGGCTACAGCTCAGCTCCCAGAGGATTTTAACTGATAGCATTTGCTCGTGGCAGGAGCTCCTGCTTTACCACACGCACTGAGGAAGGGCCAAACTCACCAGGCTCCTGCAGTCACCAGCAGAAGGGGACATCACTTCTCCAGGGCTGAATAACTCCTGTACTGCTTCCAAGCACAGATAAACGCGTCCTTCCTTGGGTGGATGCTCTAACCTGGACCTGGTCACTTCTACCCTTAAACCCACTGACTAAAGGAGGTTTAATGTCAGGGGGAAAAAAACTAATGGGGCTAAAAATGCAGTTTCTGCTTTGGTTATTACCCAGCTTTGCTCTGGTGCGAGCAGCTCCTGTGTTGGGGGGAGGTACTGAGCTTCTTTTCCCCTAGAAAAGGGAAGGTGACTTGTTTTCTCCTCGGCTGCTCTCCCCATGGTGGTTGAAGATGCTCTCCCTGCTCACACACAGTTGCTATTTCAACCAGAGAGTCACCGTGCACACACGTGGTTTGTCACAAATCAGCTCATGTTTGCAAGCAACACCCACAGACTGCCAACACAACCTCAGGGGGGCAAAAAAGAGCCATGACAGCACAGTGACAGCACGGAGGACACGGCCAGCCTGCTCACCCACAGTGGCACAAGGCTCCCCTGATGCCTTGCAGGCAGAGGGAGCAAACGTGCCCTTACTCTCTCCTCCCTGCAGGGAGGATCTGGCACTGAGCAGTCCCACATGCACCAGCCTCACAGTGCAGACGTGTTTTTTTCTCTGGGGAGTTCACTGCAGCATCTTTTCTCTGTCCCAGCTGCTCTGCCTCCATTAAGAGGAATTCATGGGTTAAGGATGATGGTGAAGTGAGAAATAGTAACAAACGAAATCCAAATGCCTTCCTGGCAGTCCAGAGTGACAGTAACGAGGACTCAAGACAGGCTCCTCAAGTCTGGCTCCGAGCAAGGCCCGGAGCTAGCCGTACTATCCGCTGGTGCTGGGCAAGGGTTGCTCTCCCCCAGGTCCCCAAGAGCACAGCCCAAGAGTTTGTCCTGATCAGTGTTCTCCACAAAGGCCGGAGGGGACTCTGCCACACTGCCATTCGCAATGCAGTTCTTGCCACTGGGCTCTGCTTGGCTGCCCGAGCTCTCCGCAGCCTCAGTCTGCTCGGCAGGGGAAGGGCTGGGGATGGAGGCCCCATCCTCCTGCACCGGGACGGGTGGTGGAGCTGCAGCCACCTCTGTGGCAGGGGGACCGTCTGCAGCAGCGACCACAGATGCTGAAGTGACTTCGATAGTGATGGAGCCCACAGCAGTGTCCGGGTGGTCGCTGCTCAGCCTGATGCGTGCGAGCAAACCGGAGGCAGCAGCAGCAGCGTCCTGAGGGCTCCCAGCAGCCACAGCTTCGTGCACCACGTTGGGCTCCAGGAGGGAAGAGCTCAGGTCAGAAAGGAACGAGGCCTCCGTGACGATGGCAGCTGTCTCAGCGACCCAGTTGAGGTCACTCCCAACAGAGGCGGCTGCGGCGGTGGCGATGACGCTGGAGGCATCAGCAGGGGCCAGCACTGCTGGGCTGCTGCTCTCCCCGGATGGGCCAGCAGCCAGATGGGGTTGGTGGCCCCCCACCTCCGCCCCAGCTGGGGTAGTGTTGTTGTTGAGGTTGTCCTGGAGTGTTGTCTGAGTGCCCTGGCCCACCTGCTGGTTCTGCAGCAGCATCTCCTGGATCCGGATCTGCCGGAGGATAGCTGGCAGCTCGTAGTGGTGGAAGAAGTAAATCATTGAATGCTGGAGATGGTAAAGGGAGAGGAATCACTTGTCTGGTCTGAGCGACAAGCCTAGGCACACCTCCCTAAACTACTCTTTCATCCCTACGTAAAAACAGTAAGAGCATCTCAATTCTCTTTCTTTGCAAAGATTTCTATTAGGACTGCAAACTGCTGTCAGAGAGCGACTCAAAGAGCTCTGAGGTGATAAACTCTCCTTCCTTTGCAGAGGTGAGAGCAAGGCTAAAGGCATTCACCTCTAGCCCATCTTCAGCTCCCTGTCTGCATCTCACAGCAAAGAGAAGGAGCAGGTCAGCACAGATCTGCTCCACTCCTGAGCCTCTGCACAGGAGATTCTCAGTGGGATTCATTCCAGGGATGAGCTAGGACTCCGTCCCTAACAGTTCCCAAAGCTCACTTGACATCAGCCTGTGAGCCAGTGACCAAATCCTGCAGTGTGACAGCCTCCTCCATTTCCAAACCTGAGACTCAAGCAGTTTGACACAGAACCTGATGGAGCCCAAAACCTCAGTTCCTTTGCATCACTTTTTGACACGGCTGATTACTCATACCAGCTGTCCTGCTGCCAATTTCAACTGCAGGCAGGCAGACCCATCCCTGAGGGCTGCAGAGTGACCAGGGCTGAACTCACAGGACGTCACCTGCCCCCAGATGTGGGTGCAGCAATAAGAGCAGCTACTCACCTGGATGAACAGCCACGAGGTGACCAGAGCCAGGCTGCTGTACTGCCCGTTGAACCGATAGTGGTAGGCATAGAAGGCAAAGTGGTACAGATAGAAGAACCTGCACAGAAAAGCAGTAAGTATCAGGATATGCCAGTGGACGTGGCAGATCTGAGTTTCTTTCTAATCATAACTCCATTTTGAGGTGGTACAGGGAGGTGCAGAACTACATTAGTGTATAATTAGCATTGCTTCACAGGTCTTCAGCTGAGCAAAACAAAGGTGGGGGTGATTCCTGACCCCCCTGCTCGAGTCCCAAAGCAGAAATAAGTGCCCTTTGGACCCAGTGACACACAGGAAGCTCTCAGGAGTGAAAGTCTTCCCTCCTGTTTGAGATCTGAAGAAGGCTCCCATCACAGACTGGGAGCTGCAGTGAGGTGAAGTCCTCTTACCTGAGCCAATGCCTCTTACTCGTATTGGTGTGGCAACAGATAGCATCATACTGGTCAGCCAGCCACACGATGAGGATGATGTAAAACGCAGTTGTGGTGTCACTGAAGAACTCTGACATGATGGCCTCCATACCTACAGGACAGAGAGGGGCCTGACGTCAGCACGCTGCAGGGCTGCATGATAGCATGGCAAAAAAAACAACAACAACCCCACAACAATCTCTGTTTAAAGCAACAGCTACAGCCAAGCGAGTTGCACTGCTGACTGAAGTCACCGTGCAGACAGAGGATCAGCTCTGCATAGCAGAGATTTCAGTGGTTTTGATTGGTTCCTTAAAACCCAAACTGTGCTGATGAGATGTGGTTACAGAAAGCGTGAATCTGAATGAAGTGAGACACGGACAAAGCTTCAGTTTATGTGACTTCCAAATAAACTGCCTTTCTAGGGGATTCAGAATGACAATGCAGCTCATTATGCCATCAAATCCCAGAGCCTTCCATCTTGTGAAGGGCACACACCCTGGCTACCTGCTGTGACCAGGTCAGAAGAGGGAATTACACTTCCTATGGACCCCAGAGGGCCTTGCAGCATGCAGACAAGGGGTGAGTGTGTCCTTACCCACTAGAGCCAGAATGACAGTGAGCAGGGGAGCTGCAGGGAATGCAATTGTCATGTTCATTTCCAACATCTGCAACAGGTCAACTGCAAGAAGGAAAACAGTGTAACACAGAGAGAACACAAAGCCAAGGAACCCTCCAGCCTCACACCACCCCACATTCAGAGCACTGCAACGTTCCCAGCACACCTTAAATCCCTCAGAAAGTGCTTACCAATGAAGACAAAGATCTGATGGTGTGAGTAGCGCAACAGCATCGAAACAGACAGAGTCTGAAACAGGAGAGCAGAAGGCACTGTCAGAATCACAGCACAGCTCGGGAGGGCGAGCTCGGACTCGTAACGTTGCTGTGCATATCCCACATTTGTTAGTTAGTTTGAGCTATGCAGGCCAATTTCTCACAGAGCAATTAGGGCTTCACAAACAGCAATTAATCTTCATATTACTGCAGTGAAATAGACAGTAAGTAATTTGTTTGCAAAGAGACCGATTCTGAATGTTTGAGCTGAGGCCAAAACAAACAGCAGCAGAGCCGGAACTGAGGATTCTTCCCATTCTGAATCTGTGCTCCTCCCAGCAGCTCAAAATGTCTGACAAAAGTCACCCCGTGTTATTTTCATTTCTTCCCTCATTGGCCACGATACGCTCTTCACTTTTAGGACTTCAAATGCCCACATTAGAGGAGGGAGAAAAAAAGAAGTGCAGAACTCCATCGGCTCAGCTTTAACAGCAGGTCTGAGCTCAGGCCTCTAACAGCAAATCTTGCCCACGTGCTGATAGCTGGGCTCAGAGTCCAGCTCCTCCTTACTTACAAATATGACCATGATGACAAATGCTGCCAGGTAGGACGTCCTAGCCATCCACATACTGACAAAGCGGTAGTGCTCCCCGGACACCACGTTACGAAGGAAACCTGCAACCAAACAAACAAATAAACCACACAGCCCCAGCGTAGCTAACTCACAGAGCAAACTTCCAGTGTCCTCTGAAGAAATAAGCTGTCATGTCTGAGATCTATGCCAACACTGCTTCACACACGCACTCTTATTGTCATGCAGTGCAGTAAGGCCATAGGAAATCACGCTTGCAGATGTCTCCTCTCTCCTATTTCATTTTGTCCTCAGCAATAACATCCCTACGTAACACAGTGAGCTGTTCCCTGGGTTAGAGAACACTCAAAGTCAGAAGATGATGTTCATGCACCCGTGGAAAAGCAGCACTCACTCCGCTGAAGTCTTACCTTTGTTTTCTTCATTTTCAGCTAAGGCTTTGACACTCGACATCAGGATGTCATCGTAACCCAGGAACTCATCCAACAACAGGCGACTGAACCTATCCCCAAAGCACTGATCCCTGGTAGGATCTAGACAGAAGAGAAGGGCAGTTACACCCGATGCTTTTCAAATGTGAGCACAGCCTTGCAAGACTTGCAAATGCACTCGAACTTTTGGCAGTGTAACTGAACTGGGCAGGACCGGGAGGCAAAATGTCACACCCTGACAAATATAGCCACGCTGGTAAAACGCTAATGCCAATCAGGCTTCAAGAATTCCATCTGGGCTGTCATACACACACAGGGAATTGGTCTCCTGGGCTTGGACTGCATCCCCAGTAAAAACAAAACAAAAAAAAAAAAGGGGCACACCCTCAAGTAACAGCCCAGAGAACAAGTGTGTGTGAAGCTCAGAGGGGCTGGGAGAGACAGGGCTGGGCTCTGCACAGTGCTGCTGGGGCCCAACACCTCCACACAGATTGAGCACTAACGAAGCACACACACGTATTCTACTGTACACTGATGAGCCTGTAAAAGATACCCCAAACCCAAGTCAAAAACAGTTTCTTTCTGGGCTTTATCTTTCAATAAATGACTAAGCTACTCATGAAGGAACTTTTCTAGGTGAACTGGAAAGCCTCCATCAGTAAACAGGCAGATATCAGTGGCTCTTTCTTCAATGAGAAAGCTATGCTAGATGCGACACGATGGCTCAGGCACCAGAACAGGCTCTAGCACCAGAACAGACTCCAGCACTCCTCTTGAAAAGGGTGTGACCTGCTAAAGCAATAACCACTCCATAAAGAAGTTCTCCTTCGTGGCAAACGAGCGCCATCAACTGTTATAAGACAGTGTCCACCAGACTCAAGAGGAAATGCAAGTGAAGTTTGGAAGGGAGCTACCAGCACGCAGGTATGTCCACAGACATCTCTCTGCCAGGGTGCTGGAGCAGGCTGGCTCCCTCACTCACCCAAAGTCACCACCATCACAGGGATGCTGAGGCGCTGGCGCGTGCTCTGGGACAGACGCAGGAACCCATACTCCAAGGAGTACTCCACAATGTACTCCTCCTGTGGCCACACTGCAAGAAAAGGTGGGAAGGGAGGCTCAACAGAAGGGTATGCAGACAGTCAGCAAGAAGAAACGGGCCCTCCTGTTCGCTTTGCCTTCAGTTTCCACTACGAAACGGTTTTTAAGCTCAAGGGAAAATAAAGCTGAATTAACTGACGACAGAATCACTTTGTACCACAGATCACTTCTCCGTGGGAGAATGCACTCTGTCTAAACGTTCAACTTGGTGTGCTCACATCACAGAAGAGCTGGAAAAATAATGCAAATGATGGAATTTCCTAGCTACCTTAAGAAGGGGCACCACCCTCCCTCCCTCCACGTTGCTGGATCATTTCCAGTTCGGTATTCAGCAAATCAAGGCACACTCTGTCACAGCACTGTACAGTATGACTCTCCTACAGAACTTAAGCAACTGTTAATTAAGGTATTGCACCAGAAACACTTAAAACATCGCCCAGTCTTGAGAGACTTAATGATCTCAAATACAGGACTAATGAGGTCTGGATCAGCATCAAGCAGGACTCTGTGAGACCAAAGAAACAGTGCTGTTGTGATGGCCAGTCTCACAGTGTACCACAGAGCAAAGAATTCCAGTGTTTCCAGGACAGAGAGTGGAAGTGACGGACAAAAACCCAACTGCCATTTGTGTTTCACCAGGTTTTCGTTTTGTCTTCAATAGATTTCCTCCCCTAAGCGATACGAACGAGAGTTTCCTAACACTGGAATCCTACTTTAAATAACTCTGAGACACTGAATCTCCACGTAGGGTTTACAAAATATGTGCGGCTCAAGCAGTGCTGAGACAAGGAGAAGGACAGAGCAGGACAATACTTTGGATGATGCAGACTAGCAACACTGAATCTCGCAATCCACCCCAACTTGCTCGGTGGCTTTCAGGATTAGTTTGCTGTTCCAGGCCCTGGTGTTGACTCAGGGACCCAAAATACTGTTAATACAGTGAGGAATGTGCACTGTCAGTTGGATCCTCGCAGGTCTCAAGAGGACAGCAAACACAGAACTGCTCAGAAGAAGGAGGTTTACATTCATCTGACATACCTGGCACCGACTGCTGCTGCAGGAACACGATGCCAGACCAGCAGGCTCCATAAAACATGACAGCCCAGATGCACCCACCCAACTCCCAGCCTCCCTCCAACAAAAGGAAACATGCCACCATAGATCTGGCGTAGGGAGTAACAAGATTCACCACAGGTTAAAGCAACAGGGATAGCCAGGGGACAATTAAGGTTGCTAAGTGCAGGCCCAGGGAAGCCAGGAGAAGTGCAGGGAAGATGCAGGGAAAGGAGAGAGCACAGATAGCAGTGTAAGTTGTCTTTACCTGCTCTGGCTAGCATCTCAAACTCGGACACAGTCTCCCGCAGAGGCTGCATACCTTTCGTGGCTGCTTCACTAAATGAGAACTCCTGGCTTTCGTTGTGGGGCAGCGCCTCGGTGCTGCTCACCCGGGATGGCTTGAGGAACACCTTGGGCTCTATATCCAGCTCAAACTGTTGGGTAACAGCAGCAGAGGAAGTCAGGTTAGCAGCCACATCAGCGCCAGAGTGCTCCCTCTGTGCCCTCTGCCTCCAACAGGAAGACAAGCAGGGTCACTCTCCCAGGCTTTATTTTCTATTGCTTTCTTAAAGTGTCAGAAGCTAAGCAGGAAAAACTGAGGGAACACACACGTCCTGAGTGACTGAGGGCACACAGAGGGACCACAGCACATTCACAGCATCAGCACCAAACTGCCCCCACCCAAACCCATGCCCACCTCCCCCCCTGCGTACGCAGGGAACGCGTCTTTACCTTGATAGAGCTGTTTTCAAACATATCCACACTCATCTCCTCCTCTTCCTCCTCCTCTTCCTCAGCCGTGGGCTCGACCACCATTCCTGGGAACTTCTCAGCACCACAGAACTGCAGGAAGATGGGGGCTCTGCTGGAGTTGCGCTGGATTTCCACCCGCAGGATGCCGTCGCGTGGCCATTTGTCCCTCACGTGCTCCAAGCAGTTAATGGGAGAACGGGAGAAGGCGATGTGAATGTAAGCCAGGATGAAGAGCACGAAGAGAGCCTACACAGAGCAGGAAACAAAGCAGAGACCGTCAGCACGGCCAAACGTTGCCTGCTGATGTGCTGCCCTGTCTCAGCCATCTCTTCTTTCAGACGCGGGTGGTTGAGAGCTTTCAAGCTTTCTAACCCCAGCTCCGTTTGCATAAAGCAGCCCCAAATCAACTTCTCCTCCAGCTCCACGGATTATATAATGCTTCCTTTGTACTTTGACCCTCTGAAACCTCATCTTTCTGAGGTAAACACCTCTCAGCCCAAAGCTTTTCCTGAGAATGAGAGCTCCCAAGGTGCCTTTGACCAAAACTTCTCCGTTACTGCACTGTGCTGGGGCTGAGTGCAGCTGGCTGCCACCCAGAGGCACGCTGCCACGTTAATATATACACTGCCTGGGGTCAAAGAAATGCTGACTTGCACAAAACCACGTGCAAAGCGCCCACTGCCTTGCCTGCGTGTGTGTATGAGGGCACAGCACTTCCTTCTGAGCACAGGTACAGAGCAGGCTGCCTGCAGATGACTTCCTACTGAATCCTCCCTCATTTCCAAGCGCCAAAGCATTGCCTGGAAGAAACTGCCCACCCACAGATCAAAGAAATTCGTGGCTTTTGTAAACGGATCCGCTGCTAGCTCAACCCAACCACGAGGAAAGGCATCCCAAGCTTTTTCAGAAAGGTCATAAAACGCTGAGATAAATCTGTGTTTGATTTCTGCTCAACCAAGCAGACGTTAACCACAGAAGGAAAACAAACATCACAAAATACAAGGCTGAGCCCTGCGGAGGACTACCTGCAATTACTTGGGTTTGTGCCACATCCAGAGGTGTGCTCCGGGCTGTGGGGTTTCAGCATTACCAGTGCCAAGAGGAGGAACACACCCAAAGCAGCAGCAAGGACCACTGCCACCCAACGCCAGGAGCTGGGTTGCAAAGGAGTATTGTTATCAGAATAAAATGGCTTGCTTTAAGAGCATGCCTTTGGGACACAGCCCAGACAACCACCAGCCTGCCACCGAGCAACGAGACCTCCATTGAAAAGATACTTCAGGCTGGAGCAGGTCATTCCTTCTTGAAAGAAGCTTTCCATCCAAGGAACAAGCACAAGTCACAGCAAAACAAAGTGAAAGAATAAAACCCACTTCCTATAACGAAGTTACCCAACAGGGTCCAAAGTTCAGGCTCCAAAGAACATCTCTCTGTAAGCAGTAAGGCCCTGCTTCACACACTCACTTTCAAACTGCACTGGGATACTCCTTGATTAAAGTACCTGTCCTTGTCATGTACTGTTCCTGACCTGTTTGTTATGGATAAACAGGCAGGTAATGTCACACCTGCAGAGGATTTATGCAGGAAGAAGCTGGGGAAGGTGATCCCAAAACAGGGATTGGCTCAGGGAGCCTGCTTTGAGCAGGGAGGTTGGACTCAATGATCCTTAGAGGACCCTTCCAACCCCTCCAATTCTGTGAACAGATCCCTGATGGAGGGGATATGGTGACAAAGCCAACCAGGAGCAGTGCCAGAATGCCAAGCACAGCACGCAGACTCGGTCTCACGTAGAGCCAAGGGTGGGCTGAAAGCACAGCTGCCTGCTAACCCCAAGGATGGGAGCAAGGATCTGCTAATACTTCTATCCTCTCAGTGTGCTTCGATTAAAAGCAGGTGGCAGCAGGAAGTTCCCCTGGCTGCACCTGGGCAGGGAGAAAAGAGTGTCTATGCAGCATGAGACAGAGCATCCTCAATGTTTCCACGCTTTAAGTGGCTGCATTTTAGCAACCCATGGCACAAGCACCCTGGCAGCTCCCCTCTTTTATTTCCAGAGGAGAAGACAAGGGGAGCTCTGGAAGGGCAGCACTTCACCTCTCTCAGAGCATCACCCTGCTCCGCCCACTGCAGCCTGATCCCTATCCTGAACCCTTCACTTCCAGACCCCTCAAAACTCAGCTCTGGCTGCTCCATGAATCACAGAATCATAGGGGTTGGAAGGGACCTCAAGAGATGAGTCCAACCCCCCTGCCAAAGCAGTTCCCTACACCAGGTCACACAGGCAGGCGTCCAGGTGGGTCTTGAATATCTCCAGAGAAGGAGACCCCACAACCTCACCCTGGACAGCCTGATTAGGTCCTCTCTCAGTCTTCTTTTCCCCTTAACACCTGGAAAGTTACTTTTGGCTTTCACCCTATGGCCACTGGAGCTGTCACTCCGGAATTTCTGTCCATATCTTTGGACCGTGAGTTGTATTAAGGTGTTATGCCTTTAGACGCGTGGCCGTTTCTCTCCTCAGCGTGGATCTCTGCCGGAGAGATCCCCCACGGAGCACCCAGCTCTGTAACAGAGGGAATACCTGCCTGGCATACTCCAGTGCTGTGTCAGTGCTCTGCCGGATTTCTCAGCATCGCTCTGCTGGGCTCGTTCCAAGAGATCCCTTTTTTTCTTACAGCGGAGCCCAGAACCGGGCGCAGTACTCCAGATGAGGCCTCACCAGGGCACAGCAGAGTGGGGGAAGGATCCCCTCCCTCAACCTGACTGCAACCAAACCCCACGGACGGCTCTCACCCCACGACCCTCACGTCGCCCCTCCCCCCCCCCCCCCCCCCTCACCTTGAGCAGCACGAAGAACTCGAAGACGCGGCGGAAGGAGGGCGGGAAGAGGCGCGCGTAGGTCACTGCCATCTTGAAGAAGAGCGCGTGGAAGAGGCGATCGCGGACGTTGATCAGAGGGTTCTGATTGAGGGCCGCGTTCCTCCCGGCCCGGTTGGTGCCGCCCCCCCCCCCCCCCGGGCCCGGTGTGGTTGGGCGGGGGGTGGTGGCCGTGGGGCTGCGCCTCGGACATGGCGCGGCCTTCACGGGAGAGCGCGGCCCGGGCTCCCCCCCCACACCCCGCGCGGAGCTCAGCGGCCCTCGGGCTCGGCGCGGCCCCGCGGCGGAGCGGCTCGGACGGGACGCGGTTCCCGGCGCGGCCCCGCGGCCATGGGCGGCCCGGAGCGCCGCGCTTCGTCCTCCTCCTCCTCCCGGGGCCGCTCAGCGCCGCGCCGCCATCTTCCGGGGCGCACCGCGGGGAACGGCGGGACGGAGGAGGGCGGGCGGTGGCCCCGCCCCGATATGCAAAGCAGGGGCTCTCCCGCCGTGCACCGCGCGAGGTTGGTGGAGAGTTCGGACGGATCAGCTCTGGAAAACCCAAATTTCCGTGTAAAGAAAAGACTGTAAGCTGGAAGAATAAGAGTTTCTGCTAGGGGGTGGTGCAATGAAGAAGAATATGCATTGAGAGAAAGCAGCACTCGCCGTTACTTAAGAACTAAAAACCAGTCCACTGTTAAATACTTTCCCGGGGGCAGAGAGGTTCGTGCTCGCTTCGGCAGCACATATACTAAAATTGGAACGATACAGAGAAGATTAGCATGGCCCCTGCGCAAGGATGACACGCAAATTCGTGAAGCGTTCCATATTTTTTCCCATACCCGACTCCCGACGGTTTTGCCCCGCATCGCTTTTCCCGACCCCCCCCCCCCCCCCCAAGTCCTTCCCCTTTTTGTTACAGCCACAAAGCACAGCGCTCCGCCCGCGGCACTGCAGCGCTTTTTTATTTCGTTCTCTGCGTGACGGCAGCGTGAGCGGTACAGCCCAGCAGCCAGCTCCGGGTGCAGTGATGCCATGGGGAGCGGGCCGGCCTTCCCCTGCAGCTCCAACCCGGGGGCTCGACCCCCCCAGACCAGCAGGAGCGGTGTAACCGAGCTCCGGGGCAGCGCCTGCAGCCGAGGATCAGCAGCAGACCGGGACCAATGGTTGTGCCACAGCCAGGAGCAGGGCTGGGGGGGGTCCTGGGGGTCCAGGTCCTGCAGCCCGGCTCAGACCCTGCTCTCCCGGTAGCTGTCATCCTCCAGGAACGGCATCGGCCTCCTCCCAGGCATTGGGGCTGTATCTTGCCCTGTGTTTGCATCCTGCCCTGATCCCACGTCCCCGTCGCTCTGCTCCCTGGCAAAGTGCACGAAGACCTGCAGGAACAGAGGGGAGAGGGGTGAGCACAGCAGCACGAGCAGGAAGGACCCCCGTGCCCCATACACTGTGCCCCCACCACCGTCACCTGGTCAAGGGTGGTCTGGGACACAGAGTAGTCCTGGATGGGGCCGTGCCCGCAGTGCGCTGCCAGCACGCGGAAGACGTGTGCCAGGGAGCAGGCGTGGGAAGGCAGGCGGTACTGCAGCGTGCTGCCGTGCTGCTCCTGCAGCGCGATGCCGGGGAAGCTGCACTGCATCAGGTGCTGCACGGTACCCAGCGCGGGGCCGGGGCCAACCGCCCGCACCACCACCGTGTACCCATCCCCAAACCTGCACCAAAAGGGGACGGCAATGCGGGGGAGCGTCCGAGCCCAGCGCAGCCCCCCACCAGTGGGGACACCCCCGCTTGTTACCGGTTCTTGAGGTGCTGCACGCTGCCCAGGCAGCGGAAGCGGCCGTTGACCATGATGGCCATCCTGGTGCACAGTGCCTCGCACTCCTCCATGCTGCAGGGGAGGGAGGTGTGAGGCACACAGGTGGGGACCTGCGTCCCTTGGGACGCCCATGGGTGTCCCTGCTCTGGGGACCCACCTGTGGGACGTGAGCAGCACGGAGCGGCCCTCCCTGACCAGGCTGAGGATGCAGTCCCATAGGAAGCGTCGGGAGCGTGGGTCCATCCCCGTTGTGGGCTCATCCTGCAGCCACAGCATCAGCTCCCCGTCAGATCCTGCCCCCCAGCTGCCAGCCCCCCCCACCGCCCCACTGACCAGGAAGATGATGGGGGGGCTGCCGAGCAGGGCGATGGCTGTGGACAGCTTGCGCTTGTTGCCCCCACTGTACGTGCCTGCCAGGCGGTCTGCGTGTGGTCCCAAACCCAGCTTGGCAATGCCCCACTGAGCTACCTGTGAAAGCATGCGGAGGGGTGAGGATGGAGCTGGAGGGGCAAGAGGGAGCTTGGGGCATGAGCTGTACCCTGGGGGTGTCCTCCTCCGGCACCCCACGCAGACGGCTGTAGAACTGCAGGTGCTCCCGGCCCGTCAGCAGCTCCGTGATGGCATCAAACTGCGGGCAGTACCCCATGTTCTGGTGGACAGCCTGCAGGTCGGTGAGCACGCTGCGGGACGGGACATGGTGAGTACACTGCGGGACGAGGGACAAGCTGCAGGAACCAGGGACAAGCTGCAGGGACAAGGGCGAGGCTGAGGATGAGGTTAGGAACGAGCAAACTGCAGGGATGAGGATGAGGGTGAAGAAGCCAGCACGCAGGATGTAGGGATGAGGGTAAGTGTGAGCACCCAGTGAGGAGGGATGACAGTGTGCATGCTCACACCTGTGTCCCTTCAGCCAGGCCTCCCCCAGCGTTACTTCTGTGTCCCCCGTCAGCATCTTGAAGGTGGATGTCTTCCCAGCGCCGTTCACCCCCAGGAGCCCAAAGCACTGGGGGAGCAGTGGGCTCAGCAGTAGCTCTGGCCCCACCACAGCACGCAGCCCCCAGAACTCACCTCTCCAGGTGGGACAGCCAGGCACAGCCGGTCCACTGCCGGAGAGCGCCGGTACCCATACACCTGCAGGGAGTGGGATCACCCTGAGGCACAGCACCTCCTGCCTGGGGGACACAGCACCCACCAGTGGGATGGGAGACGTGGGATGGGGTGCGGTGCAGCCACGCACCTTGGTCAGGTCCTTCAGCAACAGGACAGCACTGTGCTGCGCGGTGCTGCCCACCCGTGCCCGCTCCTGGGCCACGTCCTCATCCTCATCCCCCAGTGAGGGCAGCTGCAGAGCACGTGGCCTGGGGGAGCAGCAGTGGGGCACCTCCAGGATCCCCCATGGTCCCCATGGCCCCATCACCCCCGTTGCCCCCGGCCATCCCTCACCGGAGCCGCAGGAAGAAGCGGTACTGCAGCAGTAAAGTGAAGAGGAAGAAGACGATGCCTTCGATGGCCATGGCGAACATGTTCTTCCCTGCTAAGTCCCAGGACAGCGGGGACACGAAGCGCTTGTCTCCTGCACAAGGAGGGGAAAGGAGCTGCAGGATCGGGGGAATCGGGGGTTGGGGGGGTTGGGCAGGGAGCAGCCCTGCGCCTCTGCACTCACCAAATCTCTCAAAGGCATCGGCCATCGCCTGGTTCTTCACCATGTCGATGAGGCCTCGACCCAGGCAGAAGTGGGGGAAGATGAGGAAGACTTTCTTCAGGATGCGGTTGATGTCGTTGAGCTTCTACGGGGCAGTGAGGGAAGGATGGGAGAGCCGGCAGAGCCAGGCAGCCCCAGGGTGGGCACAGAGCCTGGGGCTCACCTGGTCCACAAAGAGCTCCAGCACAAAGGTGGCCACGCTGCCATTGATGCCGATGAAGAGGTTGACGCACGTCAGGGCCACGTAGGCAGTGCTAGGGATGCTGAAGAGGAAGGAGGCCGGGTACATCAGGGGAGTGATGGACCACCTGGAGGGCAGAGGGAGGGGCTGAGGATGGTGCACCTGGGTGCACCCAGCTCCATCCCATCCCGGGCTCCTCCGGCCCTTCACCCGTAGAGCAGCAGCAGCAGCACCAGGGCGGGCAGGTTGGCCGAGGACACGTAGGACTTCTGCTGGAAGCAGAGGAAGATGAGGACCACCAGCAAAGCGGGGACCAGGTAGTTGCACTATGGGTGTGAGAAGCCAGACAGGGGCTGATGAAGAGGTCCAGGCCCTCAGGAGCCACCGTGCCTCATCCTGTCCCCATCCCCATCCCGCACCATGTCCCAAGCGAAGTTGCCCAGCCAGTAAGTGATGGGCTTCATCCCACTGATGAACTGCAGGTGCTTGGCCTTGCTGACCCGCTCCTCAATGAGGAAGAGCACAAAGCTGGCCGGGACGAAGGACATGGCGAAGATCACGCAGATGGAGACCAGCACGTCCACAGATGTGGCCATCCTGCAGCAGAGGGGGAGTCAGCAGGCAGCGGGGTGCCCACGGGAGCCCAAACCCAGCACTCACAGTGCAGCCTCCGAGAGCTGCTCCTTGGTGAGGTTCAGGGGGTGGTTGGTGGCCGTGATGCCGTAGAGTGTGGGGTCAGCGCCTGCAGGCAGCTGTGCCCTCAGCAGCCCGTTGTTGGCCACGTTGAGGAAGGCGACCATGGCGTGCCAGCCCTTGTTGTTGAACCACACCTGCAGCCCGAGGGTGCTCACAGGGCTCTGGTCTGCTTCTCTCTGCCAGCCCGTGGCACTGCTCCCCATAGCGGAGAGGGGACACAACCACGTGTCCCCATGCCTCCAGCTCTGGGCTCACCTTGATGTTCCTGCGTGCATCCAAGCCCTCAAAGAAGTGGCTCAGGTTGCCCAGGAGCCGGTCCATGGGGCTGCCCTGGGGCAGGAGAGGGAGTGAGGTGCAGCTCATGCCACAGCCCTCCCTGTGCCCGCTCAGGTGGGCACAGACCCTGGCCTCACCTGGGTGACATTGAAGAGCTCTCTCAGCTCCTGCACTGTGCTGCCCACCTCCTCTGCTGATGGCAGGAGCTGTGAGCCACCAGCACCCAGGGAGAAGCCACCGTACCTGGACACGCAGAGCTGGGTGCTTCCAACCCTCCCACGGCACTGCACGACCACCCTGCCCGAGCTGACCCACCACCCCCCACACACTCTGCACCCACCTCTGCTCATTCACCCACTTCTTGGTTTTGAGCCTGGAAGAAACAAGGCATGGGGGAAAGCAGCAGTGAGGAGATGTCACAGTTGTGCATGACAGCTCGGCCATGAGCTGGATCGTGATCTGCCCTGTGTGCAGGACTGGTGCTGGGCGCGCTCACCCTTGGCGAATGAGCTGGGGGTAGGTTTTCACCAGGTAGTCCGAGATGTTCCTGCCCGTCAGGTTCAGCAGGATATCCCCTGTTCCCCTTTGCACCTGGTGGGGACGGACAGATGGACGCACAGCCCCACCACCAGCCTGGACCCCACCATCCTCCCCGGGGTACCTGGGGTGGTGGGAGTCCTCCAGCAGCCGTGGGGCACTCGGGCAGCATCCTGCGTGCCCCCGGCCCACTGCACTGGCAGGAGGGGGACGGCTCAGCTTGTGTCCAGTTCCCACGCTTCAGTGCTTCCAGCAGAGCCGGGGGGGTCGGGGGCTGCTTGAAGCCATCGGGGTGAGATGCAGGTGGGCATGGCCCCGTCCTGCTCAGCAAACACAGAGAGAAGGGAGAGCCCCGTCAGAAGGAGGCACCGAAGTGGGGCAGAGCCCCCCAGCTCCACACTCACCCCTCCTCCGGGTCCTTCATGCATGCAGTGCCGAAGCCCGGCTCGGCCAGGAGTGCAGCCAGCAGCCGGGACGTGTCCGCGTCCCCAGGAGCATCGTTGCTGTAACGTGGGGCAGAGGCGTGGGACAGCAGCTCAGGGCGTGGGGGATGGGGCACACAGGGACAGGACACGCACCTGAAGAAGGTGAACTGGTGCCCGTACATCCCGGGCTCCAGGCGCAGCGCGGGGTACCTCCCGACGGGCGGCACGATGAGGCTGAAGAGCAGCGCAATGCAGACGAAGACAGCGGGCAGGACGATCTGCAGGGATGATGGGGGGGTTGGTCAGGGCTCGCCCCACATCCTCTACATCATCTCGAGGTCCCCCGAACCCCCACGGCTGTACCTGAGCGAAGAAGCCCCGCGTGCTGCGCCGGGCGTGGAGCAGCCGCTTGGTGAAGAGCGCACGGAGCTGCTGCCGGGTGAGAGCCCATCCCTGCAGGCACCAGCTGCCGTTGGCAGCACCACGCAGCAGGTCCGTCTCCTGCGGCTCCTCTGCTGTAAAGCACGGAGGACAGGTCCTGAGCCAGCTCCCGCGACCGAGGAGGGGGGGCTCGGCCCCAGCTCGTGGGCATGGTTTGCTGCACGGACGGCCCCACGCCTGGGTGCTGCATGAGGGAACGCGAGGGACCCCCCCCAGCCCCCAGTTCCTACCTCTGCGGGCTCCTTGGGCTCAGTGTAAGGAGAGAGGAGAGCAGGGTTATAGCCACGGCGCCTATCGCAGCCCCCCTCCCCATCCCTGCCGAACCGGCACGATGCTGCACTGTATCCCCCCACCCAGCCCTGGTGGCACAGACGGACGCGGGCCGAGGTCCATGCCCAGCCCTGGGGGAGGGCCCCCACGGCCCCAGCTCCCTCCCTTTACCCGGCTCCTCGGCTGCTGCTCCTGTACCAGAGTCTGCTCCTTCCTCCGGCAGGGGTGTTCTGCTGCTACCTGCTAAAACAGAATGCGAGTGGGGCCACAGCCCCCAGCCCCTCCCCACCGTGCACCTTGGGGGTCCCGAAGCTCCTTTTCCATCTGGAACCAACGCCCTTACCTGCCCTGCCACCATCCACCCGGCTATCCTCGGCCACTTTCAGAAAGATCTGAGAAGGGAACGAGCCGCAATCACACACAGCGTGCTCTGAGCACATCCCCGGGCACCCCGGCTCGGCGTGTACCTCCTCCAGCGTGGTGTCAGAGATGCCGTAGCCGGAGATGCCCAGCTCTCCCAGACGCGCATCCAGCTCTCGGAAGAGCTCCCCGAACGCGCCATCCCTGGCCCCGCTGTAGGGCAGCATGAAGAGCACCTCACGCCCTATATCCTCCACCAGCCGGGAGCCGGGGACGTGCTGCTGCAGCAGAGCCGACAGCTGTGGGACATCTGGGGACGGAGCAGGCAGGGATCAGGGTGTGCGGGGCCGGGACGCGGTGCGGGGCTGTGCGGGGATGCTACCTGCTCCGCTGCCCTCGCTGTCCTGCTCGCCGCTCAGCCCCGCATCGCTGCTGCCCTCAGAAGTGCCGTTGTCCTGCGGGAAAGGGCAGCAAAGGGTACGTGGGTGCTGCAGGGGGATCCACCCCGTGGCTCTGCCGTGGGGGGATGGGGGGTAGGGGGGAGGCACCTTTTCGGTGGGGCCCAGTTGGGTGCGCTCCCGCTTGACCAGGGTGAGGTAGTAGCCCGTGCCCAGCCGGGCTTTGAGGAAGAGCGGGGACCCGCAGCAGCGGAGCCGACCCTGCGAGATGATGGCGATGCGGTCCCCCAGCAGCTCCGCCTCGTCCATGTAGTGCGTGGAGAGGATGATAGTGCGCCCTGGGGGCACAGAACCACAGTCCCATTCCCCACTCCCCTCTCTGGATCCCATCTCTCCCTCCTCGCCCCACGCTGCTCCATCCCTGCCCTGTTTCTGTAGGGCTGCGGGCTCGCAGCACGCAGGGGGATTGGGGTCCCCCTCCCCAGCCCTCACCCTTGCGGTACTTGAGCAGCAGCTCCCAGATGCTGCGGCGTGAGTAGGGGTCAACACCGGCTGTGGGCTCATCCAGGACCACCACCTTGGAGCCGCCCACAAAGGCAATGGCCACAGACAGCTTCCTCTGCATGCCACCTAAAGGGGAGCAGGCGTTGGGGATGGCAGCAAGACAGCAACGGGATGATGATGGGTATGGCAATAGGGATGGTATTGGGGTGCCAGCCCCACCCCACACACCCGACAGGTTCCTGGTCTGCTCCCGGCGCTTGTGGGGCAGCCCCGTGTCCTGGAGCAGCTGCTCCATCTCTGCCTGCACCTGCTCCTCCGCCAGCCCCTTCAGCCTCCCGTAGAACCAGATGTGCTCCTCCACTGTCAGGCTGTGGGGTGGGGGGTGAGCGGGGGCCCTGCGTGCTGCTCCCCCCCAGCCCTGCCCCACCTACATGTCAAAGAGCACGTTGTGCTGCGGGCACATCCCCAGGGACTTTCGGATGCTGTCGATATCAGAGCGGATATCCCAGCCCTGGATGTATGCGGTGCCGGAGGTGGGGGGCAGCAGCCCGGTCAGGATGGACCTGGGGAGGAAGGGATGGCAAAGTGGAGGTGGCAGAGTGCATGGGGGGACTCTGAGCCCACCCTCCTGGCGAGCTGCATGGGGATGGGACAGTGCCAGTGCTGGGACTCAGCTCCCATCCCCAGCCCCCAGCTCACATGGTGGTGGTCTTGCCAGCCCCGTTGTGGCCCAGGAAGGAGGTGATCTGCCCCTCGTAGAAGTCCAGGCTCAGCCCATCAACAGCCACATGGCTGCTGCTGCGGTAAACCTTCACCAGGTTGCGGATGGAGACTCCGGGCTGCAGCTGGGCAGGCGGCTCCTCCACCAGCACTGAGAGCCAGCAGTGGGTCACAGCCAGGCAGGACGTTCGCAACGGGGCAGGACCCATCCCATGGCCCTCCCATCACCGTGGGCAGGGGCTCACCTTGGGGTGCAGCAAGAGGACCACTGGGGTATGGAGGGTGTCCGGCTGAGGGCGGCTCTCCAAACCAGTAGCTCTTCAGGAAGGGGAAATTCCAGGGCTTGGGGACTCCGTACTGACCTGGGTGCAGGGACACAGGGGCTGTGCAGGGCCAAGCAGGGCCAGCAAAGAGCTGCGAGGGGCAGAGGTTCTGTGCTCACCTGGGAGGACGCCCTCAATGTACCAGGCTGCCAGCCCATAGAGGACAGCATCCAGCAGCAGCAGCCCCATGGCCAGAGCGAAGCTGTAGGGGTCTCCTGGCACAGGGCTGGTGCCCAGGTTGTGCCACTGCATGCCCACCCCCTGCTCCTCGTACAGCGAGAAGTACTCGCAGCCAAAGCCAAAGGCCACTGGGGACAGCAAGCTCTGCAGCACCGAGAATAAGACACAGGTGGAGAACACAGCCATGGGGTTGCAGGGGTCCTGAGCACCTGAACCCCCACACCCAGCGCATCCAGGGGACATCAGGGTGCAGGGGATGAGGTGCTGCTCACCACGAGGACACGGAGCGGGAAGGTGACGTGGTCACGCCACGCCACGCACAGCACGTAGGGCAGGTAGAGAGAGAAGTAGAGGATGCCGCCGCACGCTGAGGCCAGGTTAGCACGAGGGAAGAAGGTGCTGATGAGGAAGCACTGGCAGATGGTGGCCACCGAGAAGGTGCCGAGGAAGAGGAAGATGACAGCTGGGTCGCTGTAGGGCAGGATGTCTCCCAGCTGCAAAGTGAGGCGGGTTGGAGCCGCAGAATCCCCTCGCCATGCCGGCTGCCGCCCCCCAACCTGCCTTGAGGATGAGGACGAGGAGAGCGGAGCTGAGGAGGAAGGGGATGAAGCTGCTGAGGAACCAGCTGAGCCAGAGCGTCCCGCTGCTCAGCCCCATGCTCCGCATGGTCTCCTTGAGACGCGCCTCCTTCTCATGCACCACTCCCTTGATGATCATGGCCACCGAGTAGATCCACGCCAGCGTCATGAAGAGCGGCAGCGAGCGGTTCAGCACCCGCAGGAACCTGAGTGGGGAGGAAGGCATCAGCCTGACCCCCCCCACCCCCCACCGTGGCACTGACAACAGAGACACGGCCCTGTGCCACCTCCCTGCAGCAGCACTCGAGCTGTGCCCCAGGGCAGTGGGTCGCTGGGGGTCCTGCAGCGCTCACACGTCATCCACGTAGCAGGGGTACGGCATCTGCTGCAGGTAGAGCCCCACTCGTGGGGCAGCCCCTGTCTGCACCCGCACCACTGCCTGTTCCACCAGGTCCTGCACGTACACAAAGCCGCCCCACACGTAGCGCAGGTCGCTGAACGGGTCGGCTGCGGGGCCTGGGTCCCAAAACCTGGAGCAGAGCAGCGTGCTGCGGGGGGCACGACACCCCATCACAGCCCCGGGGTGCTCGGAGGGGCTGCATCCCCAACCTGTCCTTGATCTTGTTGGTCCTTGTCACGTCGTCGATGTCCATGCGGATCTTGTAGCGCACGTGGGGGGGCAGCACCGCGGCCGTGGCGTTCAGGGGGGGCTGGAAGACCACGGCGGCCCAGAACTGCCTCTCCTCCAGCAGCTCCATGGCACGGGCCACCAGCCTCTCCTCGCTGCCCACCGCCTCGATCTTATCCAAGCGGACGCACCCCAGGAGCTGCGATAACGCACCCAGCGCCCGCTCCGCTTCATCCAGTGCCTGCTGCCAGCTGAGCCCCACCGGCCCGGCCAACAACCGCCCCAGCACCGACCGGGAGCTGCCATTGAGGAGCCCGTCCAGGAGCGTGGCCATGCCCGGTGCCAGCAGCAGCTCCTGCCAAACATCAGTGCCATACAACCACCTGGCCCTGGTGGCGGCCCCATGCAGCCCTATGCAGCTCTGAGCACGCACCCGCAGCTCCTGGCTGCTGTTGAGGACAGCACGGACGTGGGCTCCCAGCTCCAGCGCGGCTGCAGCCGTGTCCCGCAGCGCTGCCAG
This sequence comes from Callipepla californica brunnescens, assembly GCA_023055505.1. NCBI lineage: Eukaryota > Metazoa > Chordata > Aves > Galliformes > Odontophoridae > Callipepla > Callipepla californica. Next base: position 1,811,392 of record JALIRH010000043.1, on the reverse strand, counting down.
CTCCTGGAAGGTGCGGTTCACCTGCACGGGGTAGGGGGGTTAAGGAGGGGGGTGAGGTGGGATGCAGCCTCCCAGTGCTGTGCATGCTCACCTCGGCCATGACGCGGTCGGTGGCGGGACCGGGTGGGGTGTAGAGGATCTTGCCCACAAAGAGGGGCTTGATGCCGCGCCAGAAGAGCTGGGAGAGCGGGGCAGCCTCCAGACTGCGGAGCAGCTCCTGGCAGAAGGGGTCTGCGGGGTGGGGGGGGAAGAGCCAAGCCCTCATGCTGCCCCCACCCCCCCAGAGGGGCACCTGAGGACCAACGACCCCCCATCTCTGCTCACTGGTGTCATTGCTGGGGGTCCCCGTGCCGTGCCTGGAATCATTGCGGTGCAGGAAGGCACCGACGTCGCTGTCCTCGTACCAGTTGAGGGAGGGCACCTGCAGCCCCCCACCCTCGGGGTGCCCACAGGCGATGCGTGACACGGCCTCGAAGGCGCCCACAGCAGAGGCACCGGAGGCCGTCAGCGCTGCCACCTCACGCTGCAGCTCAGCCACAGTGCCCATGGAGGAGAGCTGGGGAGAGAGGGGCTGCAGGGAGGGCCCAGGCTGAGCAGGGAAGCGGGGATGATGCGGGGATGCAGTACCTCCTGCAGCAGGGACTCGGCGCTCTGCAGGAAGGGGCCCAACGCTGCCACGGCACTGTCCATCTCTGAGCTCATCCACCCCTGCGGGGGTCACGGAGGGGGCTCACAGCCACCCCAAATGCTCCCAACGCCTCCAGCCTGAGCTCACTGCCAGCACTTGGAGGGGTTGCCCCATCACCGCAGCCCAGGCGTCGTGAGCACTCACGTCAGCCGGGCTGAGCCCCTCCAGCAGCGCCTGGAGCAGCAGCGAGGTGTTGGCATGGAGGAGCCGTGTGACAGCGTCGTCCCGCAGCAGCCGGGATGAGATCGGTGCCGTGCGGCCCCGTAGCACAGGCAGGAGCCGGGCGAGGTTGTGCAGGAGCCGCCGTCCATCGGCACGATGTAGGGCCTGGTGGACATCAGCCAGCAGGCGGGACAGGCTGCGGGTACAGGGGGATGTGAGGGGAGCAGAGCCCAGCCCAGACCCCCCCCCCAATCACACATCCCGCTCACATGGAGCCTCCGAAGTTGCCCACCGTGCCGGGGGCCTCCCCAGGGGTGGGCTGCTGGAAGCAGGGGTTGTGCACATTGCAGAGGATGCCCTGCAGCCAGGGCAGCGTCCCCGCTGACGGCAGCGCCTTGTTGGGGAAATGGCCTGGAGGGGGAGACAAGACGGGTCTGGGGGCTGCTCCAGCCCCACAGAGAGCCCCCCCCGACCCCCACCCTGCACGGTGGCACTCACACTGGTGCTGCTGGAAGGGTGGGTGGGAGCGCCGCACGGCCACCAGCACGAGGAAGAGGAAGAGCGGCCACAGCAGCTCGATGGCCAACTGCACCTGGGGGACACTGCGGCTGGAGGGGGGCACCGGCACCGCGGGACCACCGCAGGGACCCCCTACCCGAGCCGCAGGCACTGCTCACCCGCTGCCGCCGGCGGTAGGTGAGGTTCTTCCAGAGCAGCAGCTGCAGCTGCGTCCCAACAGCCATGGCCGTGTGCTGCGGGGTGAGAACCATCCCATAGTCCTGAGTCACTGCCTCCATCCCCTGCCAGGCTGCCCGCAGCTCAGCACAGCTGGGTTGGGCACAGCCCCACGGTGCCGGGAGGAGTCAGCTCCGGAACTCCGCCAGCAAAGCTCCTTTCCCAGCCCAAGCCTCCAAATCCCATTCTTTTGCAAAGCGAAAGTACCAAAACAGGCACGAGCTCTGAGGAGCCCCTTCGGATTCAGGAGATGGGCGAAGCACCGGGCTGCAGGTGCGGGATGGGCCCGGGTGCTGCCCGTGCCTCAGTTTCCCCAACGCGAGCGCTCAGCTCACGGCCCCCGCGTGGGACACGGGGATGAAGTGGGTGCCCCCACCCCGTTCCCTGCCTGGCTGCGCCCGGTACCCCTCGGTTTCCCCGCTGCTACCTCCGCCTGGAGGCTCCGGGATGCAGCCGGGGTGGGATGGGGTGGGGGGTGGGCTAGGAAAAGCCGCCGTCGGGGCCGCCCCCTCGGTGCCCGGAGCCGCGCACTCACCTGTCCGCCCGGTCCCACGGAGCCCGGGGAGGGGCGGGCAGCACCGGACGGGATTATGGGATCTCGGGCAGTAAATCCCACTGATCTCCTCGGGGGCGGGGAGGGTTTCGCCCCGCGCTGCTGCAGGGAGGGAGGAGCGTGGGGGGGGAGGGGGGGGACACGGTGGGGGAAACTGAGGCACAGAGCGTCGGGGGAGGGGTGGGGAGCGGCATGGGGCAGCGTACGGCCGCGGCTGCCGCTGGAGGGTCCCCAGCTGGCCCCGGATGGGGGTTGGTAACCGTGGGGGGGGGGGAGGGGAATGGTGTGCGTACCGGGGGAGAGAGGCAAGCACGGGAGATGATGCGGGGAGATGATGCGGTCCCGCCCCGGAGCACGTTATCGATACCGGTCCCCGCGTCACGTTATCACCGCGGGCCCCGCTCCGCCCACCTTACAAAGTCGCTGCGTCATGAAACGGGGCCTTAAAGGGACCCCGCCGCCTCCTGGGGGTCCCGAGGTCGCCCCCTCCACCCCACGGCCCCGTGGCCGTGGACCATCCGTGGAGCAGTGCCCCAAAAAAGTGCAGCAGAGGGCGTTTCCTCTTCGTTTCTTTTTAAAAAAAGTCGATTCCTTTTGTTTCTTTTCTTTTTTTTTTATCTTTTCCACAGAAGAGCATCTGTATTAACGACCCCACGCGGTTGGAAGGAGCCCCCTGCCCCAGCCCGAGGCCAACCCCACCCCACGCAGCATCACCCCACCCCACGCAGCATCACCCCACCCCACGCAGCATCACCCCCACAGCGCGGGGGCACCCGGCTGAGATGGAATTTGAAACTTTGGTCCCAAGAGTTCTCCAAAAAACTTCCAGCTTTGATCGGGGAATCGAAGGAGAGCGTGGGATGCCCCCACAGCCTCACCGGACCCTTCTGGATGAAGGGTGGGCAAAGCCCCAGGGCTGCAGCACGGCCAGTCCCTTCCCAGGAAAATAAAGATTCCTTTTACCGTTAGTTAAAAATAAAAAAGTTTATCAAGAGGGAATGATGAATTGAGGCCGGAATGTGGCTGTATGGGATGGGAGGGGGGACTGCATGGGGGACAGCCCCGCTCAGCAGCTCTCCTCCTGGTGGTAGTAGTGGTACCCGGGGGGGTCGGTGCCCGGCTCGCCCGCGGCGTTGGCCACGTCCCCCGGGGTGCCCTGCGGGCAGTACTTGGGGTCGTAGATCTGGCGGCCGAGGCCGAAGACCTGCCCGCTCTGGTTGGCACCCTGGTTGGAGCCCATCTGCAGCGACATGGAGGAGCTGTCGCACTTCTCCAGCCCCATCTTGGCGTCGTAGATGTGCCGCCGGGTGCCGGGTGCTGTCATGCCCACCTGGAAAGGAGGGAGGGAGGGAGGGAGTGGGGCTCGGCACGGTGCTCCCCAGTGCCATCCCACGGCCATGCCCCCCAGGCTCACCTGGCTGGCGCATTTGTTGGTGCCCATCTGCAGGCTGATGGTGGAGTGGTCCATGGGCGGCAGGATCTGGTTCTTGGGGTCGTAGAGGTGCCTCCTGGTGCCGTAGGCGGTCATGCCGGATTGGCTGGCGCATTTATTGGTGCCCATCTGGGAACAGAGAGTGGTGAGAAGTGGGCACCGCCCCATCCCTACTCCAAACCCCATCCTCCTACAGGGGATGGCGGAGGAACCCCATCAGCTGTGGGGTGGGACACTGGGGGTCAGCAGCAGCCCACCTGCAGCCCGATCACGCACTGCCCAGCCTTCATCTTGGCCTCGTCGAAGTTCCGTTGCTGCCGCTCTGAGTACTTCACTCCAATGTCCACTCCGCTCTGCAGACCCTTGGTCTTGGCCTGAGGAAAGGCAGCGAGGAACGAGGGGGGGCTCAGACCTGGGGGGCTGCTGAGCACAGATCAGTGCTCACCCATCCCACGGTGCTGCCCCCATCCCACCCCTGCTCTCACCATGCCCGCCAGCGCCAGCAGTGACACCTGCACCTGCGTCAGGTTCCCACTCTCAAAGAGGTCGTTGGCTTCGAAGAGGTCCACGGGGTTCATGCCGTAGCTGGCCATGGCCTTGATGAAGTTGGAGAGGTTCTCGAGCTGAGGGGAGGCACAGAGCGGTCAGGTCGTGGGGAGGGGGCACAGAGGGGGCACGGGGAGTTTGGGGGGCTGCTCGCACCCACCTGGTGCCAGTTCAGCGCCGAGCGGTTGATCTTCCTCACCGAGTTGGGCTGCAGCTTGTTCATTAGCCTGGGGGGAGGTGGCAGTGAGGTGGGGCTATGAGGGTCCCCCCTCCCCAGGGAGATGCTGACATCACCTGGGGGTCTCCACGCCAGCTCCTTCCAGCTGGGAATGATGCACCCCCACAACACCGGGGGGTCCCCCTTTCTACTGCCGCCCTGAGTGCTCCCCACAGCCGGGTCTCCCAAACCACGCAGCGCCCGGGGGCTGTGCTGGCACCTCCCGTGGACGCCGTGGGACTCACTCGCAGAGGATGACCCCATCCTTCAGCCCCTTCTGGAAGTCGGCCCCGATCTGCCGCCCGGTGACGCTTTCGATCCACGTCCGCAGCTCTGCCTCCTTCTGTGGGTCGTACTTCTGGGCGAGCTGGGGGGGGATGTGGGGAGGTCAGACACGGCCCCGTGTGCACCCCAGCGTGAGGACAGCCCCATTGCACACCGCAGCACGAGGCAGGGTTAGGACAGCCCCGGTATATGCAATCGTTTGCAGTTTCCGGGTGCACAGGAAACCCAGATTCAGAGGCACAGAGACAGCCGAGGGGAGGAAGGAGAGCAAGAGCTGCAGCAGAGCCCTGCAGAGTGGGCACAGCGTGCCTGAGCATGGAGAGTGATGGTGGGGAACAAAGCCACCGAGCATCTCCTGCTCCTCCAGCTGTGTCTCTGTGCACAGGAGCCGTCCCCAGCCGCGCATGGCACGGTGCTGTCACCAACACAGCCTACATGCAGCGGGCCCTCAAAGAGGAAGAGGATGAGCTGCTGGAGCACGGCCCTGCTTCTCACCTCCTCCCATGGGACCCAGCACCGACCCCACCACGCTTGTCCCTCCCTTCGCGCCGCTGCGGATTCCTCGGCCACCACGGCTATGCCAGGAATGCGGCCGCCTCCTCCCAGATGCAGAGCAGCTGCCCGGGCACAGCATCGCCTCGGCCAGACCGTGGGCCCTGCACTGGGGCAGGGAAAGGCATCACAGGAGGAGGCTGAGAGCCCCGAGAGCCATCGCTGACCCTAAGGACACAGCACAGCCCACCCTGTGCCAAGAGCCCAGGGGCTCCATGGGGCTCACTGTCCCCTGTGCTGCTCCCCACCCCGTCCCTGTGCTGTAGGGTCCCTAAGCTGTTCCATGGACATGTCCCATGCAGGGTCAGAACGGAGGGGAGCACAGTGCTCTGCAGTCTCTGTGCCTCAGTTTCCCTCTCAGTGGCCCTGGCGATGCGCTTCTGACTGCTGGGGGGGATGCTCACCTCCCAGAACCTCAGAGGGCACAGGAACGCCCTGGGATGGATGCAGGGCTGCCCCATAGGAGACACCGGCTGCTTCCAAGGGCAGTGACCCCACAGCCCAGCCCCAGAGAGGAAGCTGGACACAACCAAGATGCAAGGACGGAGCGGCCACCACGGTCACACTCGTGCCATCACGCGGATGCTGGTGGGATCCCCCTCCCATCCAGCTGACCTCTAGCACAGCACTGATTCCTCTTTCCCCTCCACACGCAGGGCTCGGAGGAGGCAGGAGAGCAGCAGAGGGGCCGTCCTGCGGCGGGAGCAGCCCACCAGCAGACCCCATCACAGACCCCATCAGGGCCCAGGACAACAGTGCTGCAGGTCTGACGGCTTCCCAGCGGTGATGTCAGCACGGCGGGGCCGTCAGACTGGCTCTGCTCTTGCTGAACCAAGCTAAAGCACCGGGAGCAGGCAGCGGCGAGGCAGCAGCACATGTCCACCCACCGGGTGCAAGCAGAGGCCCGTCCCGAGCGGTGATGAAACCCCAAACCCTGCGAGGCCGGGAGGGAGAGCCCAACCCGAGCTGTGTGCGCATCCCACATCCCACCTGCTGGTGTCCTGGCTCGGTTATTCAACCGCTGACCTCAGCCCCATGCTGCACAGGGAGCAGCGGGGCGCAGGGAAAGGGAGGGGTGGGGGTCACTGCAACCCCCCCATGGCTGGACCCCATGCTCGATGGGGCAAAGCCCGGGCTGCAAACCCAGCCAGGAGCACCCAGCAGCACCCCGCATCCTCAGGGAGTGCAAACAGCCCCAGCGGAGGCACTGCCTTCCCCCGCCCCTTTCCAGCCCCACAACAGGGCTCAGTCTGAGCCGTCGGGTCCACCCGGAGTGGGTCGGGGCTGCCCCCCGAGGGACGCAGAGCGGTGGGAAAGCGGAGAACAGGGAAAGCTCGGGAGGAGAGCTGCACGGGGCCGGGGACATCGCCCCACGCACCCCGCAGGAAACGGGGCGAAGGTGGGGGCGGCCGGTGCCCGGGACCCCTCCCAGATCCCCCAGGCCCCGTGGGCATGGGCAGAGCCCCCCACGATCGGTGCAGGGCTCCGGCACCCCCCCGCGCCCCGGGACCCGGCTCCGCATCCTCCCGATAGCACCGGGACCCTCGGAACATCCCCGGGATTTTTCCACTCGCAAACCCACGCTGACCCCTGCCCCCCCCCCCAAAAAAAAATAATCGGGGGCTCACCCGGTTCTTGACCTCCGCAGAGAGGCCGTACGAGGGGCCCTTGTTGAACTGGGAGCTGCTCATGGCGATGGAGCGGCGGAGCGGGGAACGGCGGCGGGACCGGGCGGGACCCGACGGGGCGGGTGTGGGGGGGGGGGGGGTCGGGCCCGGCCCCCCCGCGCTGATTGGACGGGGCCGAAATGCCCAAATAAGGGCAGGAGAGACCCGACCGTGGGGGGACCCACGTACCCCGACACCGGCACCCGGGTGGGGGGGTGCTCCGGGAGCTCTCGGGGCGGGGATTGGGGCCGGAGACGCCCCGGGTACGGATGGGACGCATCCCGGCACGGGAACGCCCCCACGGGCAGCGTGAAGCGCTACGGACACGCACACGCGTGTGCAATCGCGTACACGTGCGCGCGGTGATGCGCACAACCGGGATGCGCACGGCCACGCTCTCCCGCGAACATCCCGCGTGTACACCCCCCCACGCACCCCCGCACCCACTGCCCGACCCTCGGTCACGTCCCGGGTCCCCGTATCCCCGTCCCACATCCCCGTCCCGCATCTCCCTGCCCCGCACCGTTCGCGTCGTGGAAGGTGACCGAGGGCTGCACGGCTGAGCTGTGCTGTGGGTGGGTGCGTCACGGGTGGGGTCCTTGGGGGGGGCTTACAGGTATGGGCGGGGACCCAGAGCCGAGCTGGGCTGAGCCGAGGGCTGGAGACCCACAACCATCCATCACTTCACAGCGGGACACTGACCCCCGTGGGGCGCCCCTCAGCCCCACTCCGGGGGACTCCGTCCTCCGTGGGCCGCAAAACCCCACGGGGACCCTCACGCTGAGCCCCCCACGGCACCGCTGGGGGGGCCGGGGACCCCTTCCCCCCGGCCTCGTGCCCTCGCTGCACATTTGGCTTTTCCTGTTTCAGCTCTGCCTGCGAACCCAATGAGGAAATAAGGCGGTGTCACATGCGCTGCGCTGACAGTTGGCCCCAGCGAATGCTGCCGGAGGGGTAACGGAGCGGTGCCGGCAGCGTGGGCCCCCCCAGGGCCGCCCTGGAACCATGTTCTCCCGAAAAAAGCGTGAGCTGATGAAGACCCCCTCCATCTCCAAGAAGAGCCGCGCGGGGAGCCCCATCCCGCAGACCTTGCCGGTAAGGTGGGGAGGGAGGGATGGGACGGCAGGAGGGATGCGAGGAGGAAGGAAACGAGGAAGGGCTCATCCCACGGGGCCGGGGGGGCTTTGCCCCAGATGAAGGGGATGCAGCAGCAGCTCTGGGTGGGAGAGGGGCAGGCAGTGCTGGGGCTGCAGCAGAACATGGGGAGCGTGGTGGAGGGACTGAGAGACCCGAGAGGGGCAGGAGCAAGGGGAAGTGGGGCTCGGCCAGCCCCACAGCGCTGCTCTGCTGTGGGTTTATTTACTCATCGGTGACCCGGCTGCTCTGGGAGTGCAAGAGGAAGCTCCTGTCCTCTGCGGGGCGGCCGACGGACGGGGTTCCTCAGCCCGCCCCGCGCCTGCGCTGCACCCCAACCCATGGCACGGAGCCACCATCCTCAGCCCGCCCGCAGCTCCCCGCAGGGTCCCCCATCCCCATCCCCATGCTGAGGGGTCTATGGGTGGGCGCAGAGTGCGGGTGCTGGGGCTGGAGGGATGCTCGGCCGGGCAGCGGGGCGGAACAGCTACAGCCCTTACGCAGCCGGGCGCCGCAGGACGGGGAAGGCCAGCTCGCCAAGGCGCTCCCTGGACTCGCTGCCCCGCTCGCCCTCTGTGCGGCTGACGGTACGGGGATGGCACGGGGATGGGGGGAGGGAGCAGCCCGTGGGGTCTGCAGTGCCCCCGTAGCTCTGCTTGGGGTGCGTGGCCTCGTGCTCCCCGTCGGTGATGGCATTGGGGTGCTGGAAGGTGCTATCCCTAGCTGTGTCCCTAATAGTTCTGCGTTTGCTGCTGTTGGTGGCCCAGGAGGTGTCCCCTGTGCCTGTCCCCACAGTGCTACAAGGACGTGCTGGAGACGGGGACAAGACAGGCAGAAAAAGAGGAAGGGATGTGCGGGGCCAAATCCATGGAGCCCACCATCCTCGGGCAATGCCATCCCCAGGGTGATGCTCACGCTGTGCTCCCGCAGGACCTGTCCCGCAAGGACTGCCTGGAAGCCCCCAGCCCTGGGGAGCTGCCCCCCACCAGTGCCAAGCTCAGCAGCAGTCCCAGCGCCGTGGGCACCCTGAAGCGTCCCACCAGCCTCAGCCGCCATGCCAGCGCCGCTGGCTTCCCTCTCACCTCCGCCAGCTCCCGGGCCGCCCCCAAGGGCCACAAGACCCCCACATCCTACAGCCCCATGGAGGGTGGGGAGGGCCTCTTCATCGACGTGGAGGACATCTCCCAGCTGCTGACCGACGTGGCGCGGTTCGCGGATGCCCTGGAGAACCTGCGGGACGTGGTGCTGCGTGACGGTGAGTGCTGGGGTGGGGGGAGGTGGGGATGGGGCTGGAGGACCGCAGGACCCCCTTGGAACCCCGCTCTGAGCCACGGCACACGGCTGTGGGGCTCCAGGGATGCTCTGCCCTGTGGGAGGTGGGGTCCTTGCCCTGGGGGCCTTGGAGAGGTGGGGGTCCGGGGGCAGAGGGCGGTGGGTGGCTGCTGGGAGCTCGGAGCCAGGATAACACTGCTTCCTGCCCGCGAGCTATTTTCATCCGCCCGCTTTCCTGTTTACAGCGCAGCAGTGCCAGCTGCCTGGCAGCACCCCCGGGCCCCGTGGGGCACCAGTACAACCCCAACCTCTGTCCCCTGGTCCTCCCTGTGGGATGGGGACGATGCCTGTAGTGGGAGCGGGGCTGTAGGGCGTTGTGGCTGTGGGGCTGCGGCCCCCAGGGGTGCAGGAAGCAGCCACCGTCGGTGTTCCCCACGTCGAGGTGGGGCTGCTGGGATCACATGGTGCCCTGTGTTCTGCAAACATGTTGACGCATCCTCACTCACCGTGGAAAACAGCTGAGCCCATCCGTGGTGAACACAGTGTGGGAATACTGTGGGATGTGGCCACAGTTTTGGGGATCGCTCTCTTCCACAGCCCCCACCCCCCCCCCCCCTTGGCCGTTGCCCCCAGCTCTGCTCTCCCCACATCCCTCTCCGGATGGGGAAATGAGAGAGGGAGCAGAGAAAACCCCTTTCCCACCTGGAGCTGGGAGCCAGGCTGCCATCCTCAGTGCATCCCTATGGGATGCTCAGCGCTGCACGAAGGGGCTGCCAGCACCCCTGGCCCTGGGCACGGGTTGGGGGGCTGTGACATGGGACCCCATGGGACACGGCCAAGCCAACGGATGGGGCACTGCTGCCAGGAGCGCGTGGCCGGAGGGGAGGAGGGGAGGAAATGGGAAGGAAATTCCCAAACCACTTTCAAAGGAAAAATTGACTGCTGAGGAAAAAAATACCCACAAGGTGTGTCTGCAGGGGTGGGCAGGGGGTGGTAGTGCCGGGGATGGGGTTCACACAGGAGCAGTGCTTCATCCCACCCCACCCCACACTGCTGCAGACCCCAAGGAGTCCCAGCGGCCGCAGGCCCACGAGTGTCTGGGTGAAACGCTGCGTGTGCTGCGCCAGGTGATCAACAAATACCCACTGCTCAACACGCTGGAGACGCTGACAGCAGCGGGGACCCTCATCTCTAAAGTGAAGGGTGAGCCCAGAGCAGGAGCTCCATCCCCCATCCCCCCTCCCCCCATGCTGGGGTGCCCATTTGGGGGCTGCCTGGAGCAGGGCTGCCTTCAGATGGGGCACGGAATGAAGGTGCTGACAGCCAAGCCCTGGCCCCGTGCCACCCCCCGGCCCCAGCCCCACATCCCTGTGTTTGTGAGCGGGGTCTGGGGGCCCCGTCCCAACCGGAGTAGAGCAATTACAGCTGCAGTGGGTGGGGGGGTGGGCTGTGCTAACCACAGACGCAGCACAACACTGCGTCAGCGCTTCCTGGACACGGTAACCACGCGAGGACAGGAAACCTCGAGGCTGGCAGCGCTCTGCCATGGGGCCAGCCCCACACGGGGCCCTGGGATGGAGGCAGCTGAGTGCTGATGGCTGCAGGGTTGGGGTCGGGGTCCTTGCCCAGCAGCGGTGCCAGCACGGCAGAACCACGCTCCTCTGTTGTCCTGGGAACCCCTCGTGCTGCCGACCCCGTGGGCAGGAGGTGCTTGGGATGTGTGTGAGTGGGGCCGAGCTGTGGGGCGGAGGGTGAGCAGTGGTGATGGGGGTCCTGCTTCTCCCCCACCCGCAGGCTTCCATTACGAATCCAACAATGAGGCGGACAAGCGTGAGTTTGAGAAGGCGGTGGAGACCATCGCCGTGTCCTTCAGCAGCACGTAAGGGCTCTGCACCGCCATCCCTCGGTCCCTTCCCATCCCTGGATGAGGGAGGTGGCCTCACTTTGTCACCGCTGCTCCTTCCCTGTCTGACTGCCGTGTTCCTCTTGTCGCAGCGTCTCTGAGTTCCTCATGGGGGAGGTGGACAGCAGCACCATCCTCTCCATCCCACCCAGCGACCAGAACCAGGTGTGTGCTGCCCACTAGGGGTGTCAGCCCCAACCCCGAGCACAGGGATCCCCTCCAACCACTCCCTTTTGTCTGACACGTTCCTTCCTTTCCCGATATCCCAAAGTCTATGGAGAGCCTCTATGGGGGGATCCCTGGACCTGGAGGGGACGGCGTGCCCTCGGGCATGGAGAGCTACAACACAGGTGAGTGAGCAGCCATCAGAGCAGGGCAGGAACATCAGACAGCAGGAATGGGCTCTGCCATGCACAGCTCCTGGGGGCACAGCTGAGAAGAGCTGAGAGCTGCTGCAGTGAGGGTTGGAGTCTTCCTGGCTGCTTGGGGGTCCTGGGACTGGCCCAGCCAGCTGCAGAGCACAGGTTGGGATCGCTCCCCTTCCCCTCTGTCCCCATGTCACAGTCCGTCTGGCGGCTGAGGAGGTGGATGTGATGCTGCAGCGCTGCGAGGGAGGGGTGGACGCTGCCCTGCAGTATGCCAAGAACATCTCCAAGTACATGAAGGACCTCATCGGGTACCTGGAGAAAAGGACAGCGCTCGGTGAGACATGGGTGGGGGTCCATGCACTGTGGGGTGAGATCCTTGGGGAGGGATGGGGGTGGGGGGATGGTCCGAGGGCGCTGCATTGGACTGAGGGAGTCAGAGCTGTAGGATCTGGAAGTGAGAGGTTCCTGAAGTCTTTGACTTATGTTTAAGAAGGAACTCAAAGGGCACAGAAACCCTTCTGTTCCATCTCTCTTCACTTCCGACCTTTCTCTTGCAGAAATGGAGTTTGCCAAAGGGCTCCAGAAGATGGCAAACAGCTGCAAGCAAACCATCACGCAGGAGGTACGGCCACGCTGGAGCTCCCCAGCTCCGAGCCGTGCAGGAGCCAGCAGCACGGTTCTGGGGCTCAGGGCACTGCTCTTTTCATCCCACAGAACAGCATGCCCTTCCTGTCCATCTACCAGCTGGCCCTGGAGCAGGACATGGAGTACGGCACGTCGGTCCTGCAGGCTGTCACCACGCTGCAGCACCAGACCTTCGTGCAGGTGAGCAGGCAGAGCATGGTGCAGCCGCTCCCAGGGCTGCGTGTGGGGCTGTGCTCTCCCAGTTGCACCGTTTATTGCTGCAGCCACTCAGCATGAGGCGTCTGGAGCACGAGAAGAGGAGGAAAGAGATCAAAGAGCAGTGGCACCGCGCGCAGAGGAAGCTGGTGAGGCGTGGAGGGATGCATCCTGGGCAGCTGAGTGCAGGGTGAGCCCTGCAGGGCTCAGCCCTCACCTCGGTGCTCCTCCGTCGGCAGCAAGATGCAGAGGTGAACCTGAGGAAGGCCAAGCAGGTGTACATGCAGCGCAGCGAGGAGCACGAGAAGGCCAAGTACGTGGCCGTGAGAGCAGAGGAGGAGCAGCAGAGCACCGCCAGCAGCATCACCACCAAAACCCTGGACAAGAAGAGGCGGCTGGAGGAGGAGGCAAAGAACAAGGTGGGGGGAGCCCACCAGCTCTTCTTGCTCTTTGCTGTCTTAGCACGGGGCAGCCCAGGACCATGGGGACTGAAAGCTCGCCCTGAGCTCACGCACGGAGCAGATCCAGCACAGGGAGGCAGCTCCCGTCCAATCCCACAGCTCTGAGCAGCTCCCACCTCCCCTCTCCCACCCCTCAGGCAGAAGAGGCCATGGCCACGTACCGGACCTGCGTGGCGGACGCCAACACGCAGAAGCAGGAGCTGGAGGACACCAAGGTGAACTCCCTGCGGCAGATCCACGAGCTGATCAAGCAGAGCGACCAGGTCATCAAACTGGTGAGGGCTTGGGGGGCTGTGCCACAGGCAGGGTGGGGGTCCGGATGCTCCAAGGGCAGGGCTGCATCTCCAGCCCCACTCGGCGCTCTCCATTCCCCACCTGGCAGCTCCGTGTGGCACTCCCTAACACCCCACTGCCTTTCTCCCCATTATTTTTAGGCCACCATCGCCTTCTACCAGAGCATGCACACGCAGACGGCACCGCTGCCCGTCCACTTCCAGACTCTGTGTGAGAGCAGCAAGCTGTACGACCCCGGGCAGCAGTATGCCTCGCACGTCAAGCAGCTGCAGCGCGGTGATGAGCCCGACACACAGTACGACTTCGAGCCCTACGTGTCCCACAACGCCTGGTAGGGGAGCAGGGGGAAACCACCGCTCCTCTGCACCACTCCCCGCAGCCTCAGAGTGCCCTGGTGCTGCAGGGAGAGCTCCTGCAGGCAGAGGTTGCTCGGTGATGGAGCAGAGGGATTCAAGCCCAGCTCTGCTGGATAGCTGCTGCTCTGAGAGCTTTTCCAGCGTCTCTCTCCCCACGTCCTCTTGGACATGGCCCTTCTCCTCCCTCCCCATCACCAGGTCCCCCTTCACCCGCACGAGGAAGGGCAGCTTCAACGCCAGTGACTTCTCCACCAGTGGAAGCTCTGATGGGGCCGGGCTCCCCAGGGATGGGAGCAGCACGGAGGGACCCAGGGAGGCTCAGGGTGGGACGCTGGCGGAGCGCAGAGGTGAGCAAAGCCCAGGCACTGCCTGCAGCAAGCCAACACCTGCCAGCATCGGGGCTGTGCAGCCACCCCGAGCACGGGGACAATCCCAAACGGAGCTCGCTTCCTCCCGCAGCGGGGAGGGGACACCAAGTGCACAAGTCCTGGCCAACCTCCACCTCCAAAGCTGACAGCAACCTGGATCCCAGCTCAGGTGGGTGCGGGACAACCACTGATCCCAACCTACCGGGGACCACCGAGCCCACACTGCACCCATGGGAAAGCCCATCACCCCTCAGCCCTCACTTCCCCACTGTTCAGCAATCCCTCTCCCCTTCCCACTCCTTGCTGCAGGGACAGCCACGTGCACAGGACTGACCCCAGAGATCCCACCCCTCAACCCCAACCCCATCTCTCACCATGGCTTTTGTTTTGGCAGGAGAGTTCAGCCACAAACTGCAGAGGTTGTCATCCAACGGCACCACGTCCTCGAGCGAGGAGCTGGGGGAGAAGGACGAGAATGCTGCATCCTTTGAGCAGAGTACGTGATGGAGCTGTAGGTGCTGTAGGCGGGGTGGAGGTTCCAGAATTTGGGAGTTCCCAATGTAAATTAAATCTCTGCTGGAGTACCAGCAAGCCCATGGGGAGCACAACAGCGTTTCCATCAGCCAGGGGCAGACCCTGCTCAAAGCAGTGACAACAGCTCCATCAGGAGCACAGCCCTTGGATGGCTGGAACGTGTGCCCACGTGTCAGCGTGCCAGGGCTCCATGGCCGTGACCCTCCAACCCCCAACGTGTCCCTCTGTGCTCTACCCCCAGGCATCAATGGCATCACCCCGGAGATGACGGCTCCCACGGGGCCCTTCAGGAACGTGGGCCTTTCCAGGGCAGCCCAGACCCACCGGCTGAGGAAGCTGAGGGCCCCCTCCAAGTGCCGGGAGTGCAACAGCTACGTGTACTTCCAGGGGGCAGAATGTGAGGAGGTAACGCCGGGGATGGGGGGCACAGGCACAGGGCAGTCTGACCCATGTGCCCTCCCAGCCCCACTGCCTCCCACCTCTGAGCCCTTCCTGTCTCCCAGTGCTACCTGGCGTGCCACAAGAAGTGCCTGGAGACCTTGGCCATCCAATGCGGGCACAAGAAGCTGCAGGGGAAGCTGCAGCTCTTTGGGCAGGACTTCCTGAAGGCGTCTCAGGGCAGCGCGGACGGCATCCCCTTCATCATCAAGAAATGCATCTCTGAGATTGAGAAGCGGGCGCTGAAAACCAAGGTGAGCCCTGTTCCCTCTCTTCTGGCTCCCATTGCTTTCCCTTGGAATGTCCTGGAATGAGAAGCAGCGCAGCCCTGAGGATCTGAGGCAGAATTCAGGAGGTCTCAGGGCACAGACCCAGCCCAGAACAAACAAACTGACACAGAAACATATCCTGCACATCCTCTCTTCCCTACGAACGGGGAACAGCAGCGATGCTGGAGCTGGAATAGCCCTCCCAGACCTCCTGAGAGGGATTTCCACTCCCAGAGGGGTGGCTGGGAGATGGGAGCTCGTGCAAACTCAAAGAGAAATGTTCAGCTTCGGTTTTCTCTCCTTGACAGGGCATCTACCGAGTGAACGGTGTGAAGACGCGCGTGGAGAAGCTCTGCCAGGCCTTTGAGAACGGGAAGGAGCTGGTGGAGCTGTCCCAGGCGTCCCCACATGACATCAGCAACGTGCTGAAGCTCTACCTGAGACAGGTGGGGGGGGGGGTTAGGGTGGAGGTGATTCCAGGAGCAGACCTGGCAGCAGTGAGCTGTGTCTGGAGGGGGCAATCCTGCTGCAAACCGTGCTGACAGCTGCCCACTGGTGACAGCGTGGGTCAGCCAGGTGGAGGTGTGTGTAGGAACCCTGAGCAGCAATCCTGCTGCACATCCCGGGGCATCTCTGGGTGTCTGCCCCCACTGGACCCTCACACATCATCATCCTCCCTTCCCTTTTGAAGTTGGGGAAGCAGCAGGAGAAGGGGAAGTGGCCATAAAGGTCAGCCCGCCGCGGGGCCGGGCTCTGCTCACTTCTCCAGCCCTCTGCTTGCAGCACCATATCTCTGCCATCAGCTCTGCTCCTGCACCGAAACTCAAACCCCGACCCACATCCTCAAACGGGGCAGGAGGAGAGGAAGCAGCTTCTCACTGCAGCCTCACTGCTTAACCCTTTGTGCTGGTCTCCTGGAGGCGGAGGGAGGCTTCTCCCCAGGTCCCCACGCAGCAAGGAGAGCCGGGTCAGGGAGAGCAGAGTGCAAAGGGAGGAAGAGTCCAGCCCTGCACTGCGATCCAGGCTCTCGATGCAGAGAAATCGCTTTGAATCCCCGTGCTGCTCTGCTGCAGAGCAATCCATCCCCAGCAGACATCTGCAGGGCTCTTTATCAAAGCAAAAAGTGCTCCTCCTGACAGCCCCAGCATCTCCACCTCCCCCGGGGACAATGAGCACCGTCCTATTGAACAGCCTCACATCAACACCCACCACGGGACGGGGTTTTGATTCTGGAGGGTTCCCCACCTCCGGGACCCACCTGGCACTGTTCTCCCTGCAGCTGCCGGAGCCCATCGTGCCGTTTCGGATGTACAATGCGCTGATGGGGGCTGCCAAGGAGAGCCTGCAGGGCAGCGAGACCAAGGGGAGGAGTGGGAAAGGGGGTCCGGAGCTGGAGGACAGAGGGGCCGACACCGACCGCGTGGTGGTGAACCTGGTGCTGAAGCTGAAGGAGCTGCTGAAGGAGCTCCCCTGGGAGAACACGGCCACGCTGCGGTACCTCCTGCAGCACCTGCGCAGGTGGGGAGGGGGATCCGGGCTGGAGGGTGGGAAGGAGATGGGGAAGGGCTTCTCACGGACCCCCCTCCTCCTCCTCCTCCTCGTCCAGGATCGTGGAGGTGGAGCAGGACAACAAGATGACCTCCAGCAACCTGGGCATCGTCTTCGGGCCGACGCTGCTGCGGCCGCGGCCCACGGATGCCACCATCTCGCTGTCGTCTCTGGTGGATTACCCCCACCAGGCACGCGTCATCGAGGCGCTCATCATCTTCTACCCCACCATCTTCGAGGACGACAACGCCGCGCTGACGGCGGATGGGAGCGGATTCAGCACGGATCGAGAGGAGGAGACCCCGGTACGGACCCTGGGGAGGGAACAGTGGGAAGGGGAGGGCAAGTCCGTGTGTGCTCCCCACTCAACGTGGACCCCTCCCCGCAGGATGAACCCACAGCCGCTCCGTGCCCACAGCCCCCGGGGAAGGGCGATTTGGGGTACAGCACAGGAGCGTTTGGGGGTAAGCGATGGGTTCTGGGGCGGTGCTAAGGGCTGCGGGATCCCCAGCCCTCGGGGACGGCCGTTCCCACACCTCACCGCGGTGCGGGGCTCGGGGACGGCTCGGTGAGAGCTCCGTGCCTCTGTACGGATCCCCAGAGCCCAGCGAGCGCTCGGTGGACTCCGACTCGGAGCTGGAGGACGGCGGGGAGCCCGGCGGGCGGCTGAGGAAGCAGGAGAGCGAAACGAGCACGGACGAAGCGGCGTTTTGCGAGGAAGGGAGCGAGGGGCAGCGCAGCCGTACGTGCAGCACCGGGCAGTCGGACACAGAGGGCTCTGCCCCGCGCTGCACCGCCGCAGAGCACAGCGATCCCGACGAGGACCCCGAGAGCGACGGCACCGCTCCGGGCCGGCAGTGAGCGCGGCCCCGGCCCGGGCAGCGATGGCTGCGGGGGGTTCTCAGCACCCACGGCCCACGCTGCTTCAGCTCCGGAGCTCACGCACACGGAACCGTCGGGCTGAGCCGCGGGGGAAACCCCGGCTGGTTCTGCTCGACGGCTGCGAGCGGCCCGGCCCGTCCGCGGCACGCGTTGCTCTGAACGGAGCACCTTTCGCTTCTCGGCCGCGGGGAGGAGCTCAGCCCTGCTGCTCCCGAGGTGCCGCCGCCGCCCCGACGTGAATCCGCCGCGCTCCATAGCACCGCAGCACTCCCCGGGCAACGCCTCTCCTGGCCCAGCTGGCAAAGCTCGCGTTGCTGCTGATGTATATAACATGGGCATCCCTCCCCCACCCCCTCCCCGCCCCCCATCGCACGGTTTCGGGGCTTTTCGGATCTCCAAAAGCCGTCCCCCGACGGCAGCGGGGCACCAGGGGGAGACGCGACGACGGTCCCCTCCACCGGGAGGTTTTGTGCCTTTGTTTTGTGTTAACACGACCCTCCAGTGCGAACCCACTACCTCTGCCGGCAACGGCACTCGGAGGGTTCAACAGCACCGAAGTTCTTCTTAAAGCTGCGAAGCTTTCCTGCACTGAAGCGGGTGTGTTTTAAGCTTAAAATGAGCTGAACGCTGCTTCCTTCTGATGACTCCGCCCAGGCAGCAAAGAGCTGAGACTGCTTCACCTGGACGAGGTGATGGGGCAGAGCTGGGACCCCTTGGAGGACCAAGGACGGCCACAGCTCTCAAAGGCGGATTGGAAAAGCATCTCCACACGACCGGTAGAAGGTACACAGCCCCAGAGCCCCATTGGCAGCTGACTGGTGTGTAACTGAGCCAAAGAAGAGCTGCAGGCGCCTGAGAGCTCTTCGCCACGACGCTGGACTCCTCCAGCACATCACGGTCACGGTGGCAGAACGAGGCCGAGTGCCATCTCTGCTGCTCCCACAGCGGTACCACGAGAGCGTGCAAGGATGGAAGAGGGGTGGATGTGAGCGAAGGAAGGGGCCAAAGCCATGCTTGAGCTTCACACGGTACCCAGCACCCCTCTGTCTGTACATACACTGAGCACGGAAAAAGGGAAATGTTCTCTTTGCGACGCGTCTGCGCTGCTGTGTGAAGCTGCGTTCCGTGTTTTGCTGTGTTCGGATTGAATGCTTCCAGAAAGAATAAAAGCCCCTGTGTCCCAATCAGTGCCTGTCCTGGAGCTCAATCACGTCCCTGTGGCTGTGAGGGTCCCAGCACTGTGAGGAAGCACTGCTAGAGCAAATAAACTGAAACGTACAAACCCTCTGATAACCACAGCCCCAAAACAAGAGGCAGAGATGGAACGGATCACAGCAGCAAAGGTAAGTGTGAACCACAGGGCCACAACAGCACGTGACAGTGAATCAGAGCCCTGTGAGGTGAGCTGAGCTGCCCGTCAGCTCCAGCAGCAATGAATCCCACAGAGAACGGCACAGACAGGAGCTCACCACGTTTGTACAGCTCTGATACAGGACAGGGAGAGGCTGAGAAAGGCAGTGAAGAACAGCAGGAGTACAAAGCTTTATTAAAAATAAGGTCTCATAAAACAGAGGCAGCAAAAGCCTCTTTCCACTCATTTCCTCCCTGCGTGGTTTAGCTGTTTCAAGGTGCTTTCATGGCATTCCTTAACAGAGCAGAAGGACTTGCAGCAAAATCCGTGCTGGAAAAGGAGGAGCTGGGCCAAGGAAAACAGCAGAGATGGGCAGCAGGGGCAGAGAACCTCCTCAGCCATCTGTGAGAACGCAGACACCTCAGAGCGCTGTGAGCTGCTGGGTGGGGAGATGTCACAGAACCCTTCCACATCTGGAAGAAAGAACTGAGGATGTGAAGGAGCTCAGGTCTCCCTCGGCAGAGCACTCTCAAGCACACTCTGAACACGAGACCAGTTCAGCTCTGCTCCAGTCCATCCCACAGTTCCCTACACAAATCATTTACACCACTTGGAGGGAATCTTTTCCTATAGACAACTCGCTTCAATTCAACCCTGGAAAGCCACAGCTGAGTTAAAGGCACTGCCTGAAGATGGAGATTTCACACTGCACGTTACCTGAGAGCTCTGATCACTGCACCAGTCTGTAGGTGATGTAGCGGCCTGCGGTCTCGCTCGGTCTTATTATCTTCACCACCTGGAAGGAAGGAAGGAGGAGCATTGGGGGGTGGCTGTTGTTACAGCAGCTAGCTGCTGGCAGCAGGCTCAGCACGCAGCCAAGCCTGGCCCCGCAGCTATCTGCTGGATTGCACACGTCCCTACCTAACCCATAATACCTTCTGCACTTAGGAAAAAAAATAATTAAAAAGAGAAAGCTTTTCCCATTGCCAAGCCCTGAAATACTGTGCTCGCAGCTCCTCGCCCTGCCTGCAGGGCCCTGCTGCTCTACCAGGCTATCTTCTCTTACCTGGCCTCGCTTTATCCCGAAGTATCGGGCCACGGGATCCCCAGCCTGGATCCTGGGGAGCTGGTTCTCCCTCAGCTTACTGCACCGAGTCAAGGACACACGTGTGGCCCACGCATCCCTTTGTTCTGAGGCAGAGCACAGCTAACAGGACAACATCATACACTCCCACCATCAGGGGCATTCATTTTCAGCTCAAGGCAAGCACACATCACACCCTGACAGCAAAGGATACTATCTGGCCAGCAGCTCTGTTACTTCTTCTTTCGTCATGACAACGTGCTCTGGGACCAACTGTAAACAGCAGAGGAGAGGGAGAGAGATCACAAGATTAGAAAAACTGAAAGAGCAACCGCCTTCCTGCAGCTGCAAGATGATGTGGTAAAAAAACAAAGCCCCGGCGGTGCCACCCAGCACAGCCCTCCAAGCAGGAGCAGCCCACACTACAGCTCTGCACTGTGCAACGCCCTGCACCGCTCACCTCGTGCTCCGTGATGTTGATCAGGAGCTCCTGCTGCAGAAACTGCTCCAGAATGTATTTGGGAGCCATGTCGACCAGGGACTGCAAGGGAAGAAGTACATCACTGCCACTGTGCTCAGAACTGCACCACGAGGGGGGCACCACGGCCACGGGGGGAGAAAGAGGGGACACCACGGCCACGGGGGGAGAAAGAGGGGACACCACGGCCACGGGGGGGGGGAAGAGAGGGCACCACGGCCACGAGAGGGGAAAGAGAGGGCACCACGGCCACGAGAGGGGAAAGAGAGGGCACCACGGCCACGAGAGGGGAAAGAGACGGCACCACGGCCACGAGAGGGGAAAGAGAGGGCACCACGGCCACGAGAGGAGAAAGAGAGGGCACCACGGCCACGAGAGGAGAAAGAGAGGGCACCACGGCCACGAGAGAGGGAACCACAGCCACGAGGGGTGGGCACAGCAGTACTCGTGTTCACCATGACACAGTGATGTGGGCAGAGAGCGAACAGAGCTCTGCACCCCCTGACAGCTCAGTCCCTCCCGCACCAGAGCAGATCATTTGGACCCGATGCACGGAGCTCTGAGGCACACGGCCTTTGGTGGAAAGGATTTCTGGGTGGAGATCCCGGCTTCACGGAGGGGCACAGCACCCGCGTGGCTCACACCTGCTTGGCCGAGGGGGTCATGCCCTGCTGCACCACGATCAGCGCGCGCGTGATGTTCTCCTCCTGCATGCGCTGGCAGTACATCTTGATGGTCTTAATGCCGACCTTGGGCTCCTCTGCGGGGACGGACAGCGCCGGGTGAGGGCGAGGCCGAGCAGGACGGCCCCGGGGGGGGACCCCGTGCCCCTCCCCCGCTCACCGGGGAAGAAGACGAACATCTGGTCGGTGGGGTCGTCGTTGTGTGCCACCAGCACGGTGAGGTCGGTGCGGCGCGGGCGGCCCTCGCTGGGTTTGTCCCCGAACTGCGCCTTGAACTCCTCCAGCGTCTGGTCCAGCTCGTCCTGCGTCACCAGGTAGCCGCGGTCGTGGCACAGCTGCGGGGAGGAGCACTGCGTGAGGAGGGGGAGGGGAGGGAAGGGGGAAGGGGGGGAGGGGGAGGGAGAGGGGAGAGGGAGGGGGAGGGGGAGGGGGGGGAGGAGGAGGGGAAGGGGGAAGGAGGGGGAGGGGAAGGGGGAAGGAGGAGGAGGGAGAGTGGAAGGGGGAGGGGAGAGGGAAAAGGGGAGAGGAGGAGGAGAGGGAGGGGGAGGGGAAGGGGAAGGGGGAGAGGGAGGGGGAGGGGAAGGGGGAGGGGAAGGGGGAAGGAGAGGGGAGGGGGAGAGGGAGGGGGAGAGGAGGGGGGAGGGGGAGGGGGAGAGGAGGGGGGAGGGGGAGAGGAGGGGGGAGGGGGAGGGGGAGAGGAGGGGGGAGGGGAGGGGGGAGGGGAGGGGGGAGGGGAGGGGGAAGGGAGGGGAGGGGGAGGGGGAAGGGAGGGGAGGGGGAGGGAGAGGGGAAGGGGAGGGCAGAGGGGGAGGGGAAGGGGGATGAGAGAGGGGGAGAGGGAGGGGGATGGGAGAGGGGGAGGGGAAGGGGGAGGGGGAGTGAGAAGTGGAGGGCTGAGGGGAAGGGGGAGGGGGAAGTGGAGGGCTGAGGGGAAGGGGGAGGGGGAGGGCGGAGGGGCGCGGGGCGGCCCGCACCTGCATGATGGTCTTCCGGATCTTCCACAGCCGGTACGTCTCCTCCTCGTCGTCCATGCTGCCTCGCAGGACCCCGCGCTGCCCTCCGCAACGCCGGCCCCGCGCTGCAGGCGGGACTGCCCCGCGCGGGGTCCTCGGCCGCAGGGGATGCCGGGAGCTGTAGGCGGGGGAAAGAGCGGCTCAAGGACACCGCCCCCTGCGGACTCTCCCTCCTCGTCCCATCTGATTGGTTCCGTCTCCCGTCCGTCAGCTGTGGGAGGCGCTCGTTCTGCGCTCCGATTGGTGGCTCCAACAGCGCGGGGCGGCGCTTCTGCCAGTCCGAGCCGGCGATTGGCCGAGGGGGCGGGCGGCGGCGGGATGGGTTGGGGCTGCGGCGGGGGACGGGCGCTGCTGCGCGGGGCGGCGGTGCGCGGTGCGGAGCGGAGCATGGTGAGCGCGGGGCTGCGGGGCGGGGGCTGCGGGTCGGGGCCGCGCGTTGACCGCCGTCCGGCGCGGCCCCGCAGTGTGCGCAGGCGGACGAGTGGCGCACGGCCACGTCCATCTACGATTTCCACGCGCGGGACATCGACGGCCGCGACGTGGCCTTGGAGCAGTACAGGTGCGTGGCGGTGCGTGGCGGTGCGGGGCGGTGCGGGGCGGTGCGGGGCTCAGCGCGGCGGGCTGCACGCTCCCCTTCCTTTCCCCTCCCCCACCTCCGCCAGGGGCTTCGTCTGCATCATCACCAACGTAGCGTCCAAGTGAGGAAAGACCGCGGTGAACTACACTCAGCTCGTCGACCTGCACGCGCGATACGCTGAGAAGGGGCTCCGCATCCTGGGCTTCCCCTGCAACCAGTTCGGGAAGCAGGTGGGCACCGCTCCGCAGCCCAATCCCACCCCCCCATCCCCCCCTTCCCCACCCCACTCACGGCGAGACGACCACCCCCCCCTCCCCATCCTATCCTCCCCATCCTCCCCCCCGCAGGAGCCCGGGGATGATGCGCAGATCAAGGCCTTTGCGGAGGGCTACGGAGTGAAGTTCGATATGTTCAGCAAAATCGAGGTCAACGGGGACGGCGCCCACCCGCTGTGGAAGTGGATGAAGGAGCAGCCCAAGGGCCGGGGCACGCTGGGGAAGTGAGCGGTGGGGGATGGAGGGGCAGCAGGACGGGGCTGCGGGGTTTCTGCCCTTCTCACCGCGGTTTTTCTCTCCCAGTGCCATCAAGTGGAACTTCACTAAGGTAGGGACTGTGCTGCCGCCTCCTGGGCTGCGTGTGGGTCAGTCCTTCACCTCTCAGGGTGGGGAGAACCCCCCCCATCTGTGCTGGTACTGGGAGCAGCCCTGCACAGGGGTACAGCTCCGCTGTGGGGCAGTCCCAGCCCTGGAGCAGAGCCCTGCACTGCTCTGCCCCTCCCGGGCTGCAGCTGGACTCGCTCATTTGGGTTCTGCATCACTCCCACAGTTTCTTATCAACCGCGAGGGCCAAGTGGTGAAGAGGTACAGCCCCATGGAGGATCCTTACGTAAGTGCTGCCTGCTCTCTGCCTGCCCACCAGCCCCAGCAGAGGGCTTCTGGCATGTGCTCAGAGCGGTGGTGCTCTCAAGGTGATGCTCCCCTTCATCTCGAAGGTGATCGAGAAGGACCTGCCTGCCTACCTGTAGAGCTCCGTGCTGCTGCCCAGCACTGCTCCCCGCTCCCTGTGGGCCCCATCCTTCAGCACCATGACGGTCTGCCTTGAAGCCAGCTCGCTGGTGAGGCAGACCTGAAGATTTCAGCGTGCACCTGCTGGAGGAAGGCTGCACAGGGCCGGCGGCCTCTGCTGGGCAGCCCCTTCCCTTAGCCATAATGTAGTATCTACTGTTTTGTCTTGCAATAAACCCACTGGAAATGACTGGTATCTGCCTGTCTGAATGGGGATCTGCCTGGGGGGGGAACCAGGGCTTTGTGGGCAGCTGGGACCTTCCACAGCGCACCAGAGCCAGGAGGGATAATCCTCATTAGTGCTGATACCAAATCCTGGCTCAGCTGCAGCCCCGAGGGGGTCAGGCAGGAAAAGCTGAAGTAGAGGAGCACGTGTTTGTGTGTTGCACTGGGGGAACCGACCCTCTGCCCTGTGTGCTGTGCCATTGTCTGCCCAAGTTAGATTCCCTGCTGCTGGAGCGAGCACCAGCACTCCCCCTTCACAGAGTGGTGCAAGAAGCAGCCAGAGGGCAGGCACTGCGCAACAGCTCCCAGCCCCCAGCGGTGACACAGCACTGAGCTGGGGCTGCTGTGCTCGGCCCTGCCCTCGGCTGTGGGGCAAGGGTGAAGCTGGGAGCAGAGTGGGGCTGGGAGGGGGTTGAGTGCCCTCTCTGGGGTAAGGAGCAGAGCGTGCTGCAGAGCTGTGCCCACAATGGAGCTGTGAGCGCGAACAACGGCACCTTTATCTGTGTTTTCTGCAGCAAAGCCGGGGAGAAAACAAACAGATGTTGGCCTCCAGCTTGGGTATGGATCAGCAGGATCCTCCCCCAGCCCTGCTCCGGGCAGCACAGTGCCACACAGAGCGTGGGGAGCACCAGTAATCAGTGGGATGCTGGTCCCAGGCCCAGAGAGACCCTGGGGAAGGTCGGACAGACAGAGCTGGGACTTACAGAAACCTGGCACGTGGCTCCTTTCTCTTTTTTTACTGAGCAGATTGAAAAACGATCCTCCTGAGGCAAGTAGAAAATTCAGGAATTATTAGTCCAAGGCACATGTTCTAAAAAAAACCAAAAATCTCTTTACATATATACATCTCAATTAATTATAAATACACATAGAAAAAACAAAGGCAAACGACAAGCGGATTAAAAAGTGCTAACAAAAAGGTGTAAGGGAAGAAAACACAAAGAGGGACTCCTTTAAAAATACATACAATCAGTAGGACAACTGCATAATAATAATTTAGTTAAAAGATATCGTTACGTATTATTAACCCTGATGAAAACACGGGATCAGGGCAGGGAGGGGTTTCCTCGAAGGTGCTCTCTGTCTTTCAGAGATGGGGGAGGGATCATTGCATATATTCGTTTTAACACACGTCAAAGCCACCACGTGGGACTGCGGTAGCGTGAGCAAAGGGTGCCCGGGTGGGAATACCTCGTTGTGATTCCTGAGTTTGAGTCTCTCTGAAATGGGTTTTCTTGGTATCCTTTTCCCTCATTGTGAGAATTCAGCAAGTGCCGAGTGAGTGTTGTGAGCTGGGGAATACTTTAAATAGGAGGGGGGGGGGGTGGGGAGGGGTCAGCCCCGCTCTGCTGGGATCTTTGGGGCAGCTCCCGTCTTTGGTGTGGGCTGTGAGGTAAGGAGGGTTCCTTGGACGCGGTCAAACAGTGGGGATGGTGGGGGGGAGAGCCCCTGGCATGAAGTGCAGGGAGCCCACGGGCTGCCCCGGCTCTCAGTGCAGGCAGCTCCCATCTCTGGGGCTGCAGCGACCCACGGCGCTTCCCAGAGCTGGGGCTCAGTGCCTGGAGGGGCTCAGGGGATGTGAAAAGCTGCAGCCCCTCAAGGTCGACCTGTCTGGGCAGTGGTGACCCCTCCAGGTCCTCGCCAAGAGCTGTGCTGGCCAGGGAGGGGCTCAGCTCCTTCCCCTGAAAGCGCCCCTGGGTGACAGAAGGCAGAGAAAAGATGCAGAGGGGAAGAGAAAAAGATGCAGCTGCCTGGGGCACCGCTGCCAGCCTCCTGCCATGCTCCTGGGGTTAAGCAGAGAAAACAAAAGACGTCCCCGGGACCTGCCGAGGTGGGAGGTGTGGAGCAGGGCAGGCAGCAGTGCCGTCTGTGCTGGGGCAGGTGGGGATCAGGAGCAGTGCAGTGCAAAGCAGACGTTTGCTCTTTGGTATTGGAGGTTGGATCTGCAGCAGGAGCAGCAATACTGGGACCTCGCTGCGGGGCTGAGAGCAGCGCTGGGTGACACAGCCATCCCCGTCCCAGCCAAGGAGAAGAAGCCCTGCAGCACAGGGCTGGGGGAGGCAGCCAGGACAGAAAGCTCAGGGCAGCAAAATGTGGGAAAAGCACGGCCAGCTGCAGCAGCCCTACAGGCTCAGGAGAGGTCGATGGAACTCACGGCCGCGATGCTCCGGGCAATGTCTGCGTGGTTGAGCTGTGACAAGCTCAGCAGCTCTGACACGATCCCGGCTATCTCAGCACTGGTGCAGCCAGCTCCTGCCCTTGCTGCAGCTGCAGAGTGCTCTGGGCTGGGAGAGGCACGACCTGGCTTGGAAACTCAGTAGTCTGCAGGGGATGGGCACCTCTCCTCGGTCCCACGCAGCACTGACCCACGAGTGGGACTCGAACACAGCAGAGACCATCAGTCCTGATCAGCTGAACTTGGCAGCACTGGACTACCCTCAAGCACGTTATATACAATCTATACAGGCCTGACTGTATATTATATATAAATAAACTTTGCTTTAAGGAACTATAGTTCTTCGTTTTTTTTTCTTCCCTCAAAAAAAAAAAAAAAAAAAGAAATGGATCAGTCCAAACCAGTAGAAAAGCCAGGGCTGCCCAGCCCTCATCTCTGCACCAAAGGATACGGATCTGCAGTGGCTGAGCATCACCCGGGGCACCCAGAGGCTCTCAGAAGTTGGGGAAAAGCCCACTGAACTGGATCACGCTCTGGCGCTCCTGGGGGAGTATGTTCTCTTGAGGGGCCCCATTGAACGTCCTCAGCATGTCCTCCAGGATCTCTCTGAAATTGATATTCCCATCCTGTTGGACAAAATCTTCCTGCTGCTGCAGAGTCTGTGAGGGCTCGGGGTGAGGCAGGGGTTGATGTTCTTGCAGCGAAGAGCTCAGAGGCACGCTCCCCTCCAGGACAGGGTCTGGGCTCTTGAAGGCAGAAAGGTGGCTGAAGCCGAAGGGAGATCCGTGCTGCTGGTGTGGCTGGAGCACAGGCTCCGTGGGGAAGCACAGAGCACTGGGCTCCGGGTTCATCATGTCGGGAATGCTGTTGCTGGGAGGGCTGTAGGTCAGGTCCAGGATCTCGTCCTGGCGCAGGGAGGGCCGGGGTAGGGGGAGCCCAGGTGCTGGCTGCGTGAGGTCCAGGGGCTGCTGCAGCATGTGCAGTGGGAGGGAGAACTGCAGGCTCTGCTCCTGTGCCTGGAGGAGTCGGTTGTGCTTCCGTTTCACGTTCTCATCCATCTGCTTCAGCTCCTCCAGCACCTTACGGACACAGCTCTCGGGGATCTTTATCCCTAAGGGAGGAACGTGCCTCAGTGCTCAGAACGTTTAGGGAAGGGATGGGGAGCTGCAGGGACAGAGGCAGGAACACCAGGACCCATTTATCAGGAGCATCTGCCATCCACTCTGCCTCTCGTCCAGGCTGTGGAGCAGGGAGATGGGGCTGCAACCACAGCTCTGCCCAAACACATCAAGTGGCCTCAGCGGTCCAGGTGCTGTCAGCCCAGGACACAGCCCAGTTCAGGAGGGGAACAGTGGCACCAGGCAGCTGGAACCCTCCCTCCTTCCCCCAGAACATCCTGTAACACCCCTGCTCCCTTTCCCCCACTTCACCTACCAACTTGTTTCTTCTTCTCCTTGGTCTTGAGGCGGACGATCTGCAGGTAGCTGGTGTTAGTGATGTCTGCCATGATGCTGGCAATCCTGCTCCACACCCGCAGCAGGGCCCCGCACAGCATGTAGTAGTGACGCAGGCGCATGCCCTGGAAACACTCCTTCCCCTCCTGGATCAGCTTGCAGCTCCTGTTCCTTCAAATGGGAGAAAACAACCTGAATCAGCATGGCAGATTGCTCCACTCACTGCCTCTATAGCACATCCCCACTCACTGCCACAGCCCCGACCCCAGCAGCACTGTTGGGGAGCACAGGACTGGCCCCAGCGCTGAGAGCTAGGCATGTTTGGGCACTGCATCCCTTACCAGACAGCATGGTTACACTTCTTCAAGGAGAAGCGATAACAGCTCTCCCAGTGCTCCTTGGCTTCCTCAGGGGTCACCTGCAAGAAGAAGCAGTTACAGGCAGAGGTCAGGATTTTCCACTGTCCGACATAAAGCTGACACCTGAAATCCAGGACTGGTGATCAGCACACCCAGGTGCCACCACCAGCTCTGCCTGATGCACAACAGGGACATAAGAAGGTGTAAAGGGGCTGTGTGAATGTCCTTCAGGCAGCTCTGCCCAGAGGAAGATGCTGCCCCTCTCCCCACGCTGCAGGACTGCAGCTCCCACCCACCTGCCGGTACTTCTTGTGCAGACTGTCCAAGCTCTCAGGTTGGCTCTGCTTCCCAATATTTGGCTTGTAGAGGATGAAGTTCTTGCCACGGCCCTGCTCTGCCAGCAGACAGGTGTATTTGCTGCCTCGTGTCTGTTGGGGCAGAGCTGATGGTTACAGTCACATGGGCCTCTCCCCCCAGGCAAATACTCGTCCCAGCTAACCTCTCCATGATGCAGTTCTCCCAGTACAAGGTCAGACACAGCCCAAGGGCCGTGGAAGACCTTCTCTGAGGAGCTATCCTCTCAGCTAGCTAAGATTTTGCCATGGAACCTACCTTGTAGGAGAGGTAGAACCCATCATAGGATCCTGTCAGTTTCAGTGACTTCTCGTAAGCTTCCTCCCACTTCAGGCCTCTGTCAACACTGATCTAAATGAGGACAAACACGGATTCTGTGACTTTGGAGCATGGGACAAATGCATCAAAGTCTGTCTCACAAAACATGCTCTCAGCACAAACTCGGTGCTGCTGCAGCCTGGAAACAGGCCCTGGCAGGCACAACATGGCACAACAGCCCAGAGCCCTTAGGCAGGACCAAGTCTCTCCTTGCCTCCTCTGTGCAATTCCCAGCATCAGTGACCTGCTCACAACCACAGCAAACATGACACAAGCATGACAAAGAGCCACGGGGCAGGGGAAGGGATCCTGCAGTTCACAGCTCCTGCATGAGAAGCAACGGAGAATACTGCAGTGCAGAGATAGTTGTGCAGGCTGCCTACCTTATAAAACACAACCTGCCCATCCTGCGGGTGCCCAGGGGTCAGGAAGACCTCCTTGCTTTCCTCATAGATCTCATCAATTCCTGGAGCCAAATCTGTAGCACAAAGAAAGGCCAAAACATATCCCCAGGTGTAAGATCCATCTCCCTGTGCCACCTCCTCTGCCTGCACAGGAGTCTCAGGATCTGTGCTATGTGGGGCTGGGACTTTCCAGCACCTGAGAAGGCGATGGGGACAGAGGAATAGCCAGTGGTCAGCACAGGGAAGAGCAGGGAACCATAGGGGTGCGGTATGACGAGGTCTGATCAACCTTCTTCTTCCTTACCTAGGATGCCCATGTCATATTTGCCCTCCTTCTTGTCCTTTTCAATCAGATAGTCAAAGGTATCAGAGAAATACTGGAACAGCATGTTCTGCTTGTCCACCTCCAGGCCCAGGATCCGATTGAGGAACTTGGTGATGGAGCAGTCTGCAAGAGCACAGCACGGCAAGGAAGAGTGAGTAGCTGGCTGACCAGCACATTCCCAAAGACACCCAGCAAGTGAATTCCCACCCTTCCTGACAGCAGCACGACAGCAATGTGCAAGAGAGCAGCTCAAGGGCTGTCAGCTGCCAGGCTGCTTCAAAATGAAATGGGATCTGCAGTGTGGAGTAATCCCCACAGGGCTCTGCCCTCACAGCAGCAGTGCCATGTTCTGCCCTGGCTGCACAGCAAGCTCCTTGAGGCTGTTTTCTGGTGCAGATGGAGTGGGAGGGCCACAACAGTGCCCCTTCTCCCTTACACTGGGCAGGGAAAATACACGCACCTTTCTCCACTGAGACAGTGCCATACTTCAGATGATTGCAGCAGATCCCCACAGAGATAAGACCTTGCTTCATTTCTGGGAAAAGAGAAAGCAGCTTGAGTATTTTAGGGCCAGCCCCACCCTAAAAGTAATACTTCCCCTTCAACAGTACCCACTGTTTCACAGTTAGATCTGCCCCACACCCATTCTCCCCTTTGCTTGGCAGGGTGACATGCATCTGCGTGACCACTGAGCCGTTATGTCAGTGGTAGTGCTCCCTCTGAGCTTCTGCTCCCAGCTGCTCCTTGCTTTCTTCAGACATCCCAACTTTGAGATCAACCTGACCAGAAAGATGCAGCAGGAACCCTGGAACTGATGATGTTCTTACCCTGGAAAAATGCAGCCTCTCCTCTGTCGTAGCTCTTGGGCACAGGAACTCTGTTCTCCGTGTAGTTGAGGATAGTGGAGAGAACTCTGTCTAGTGCTTTAGCCCCATACTGTGAAAGGAGACAAGAGTAATGCATGGGAGGAAATGACTTGCAGAGAAACCCCACTGAGAGGGCTATGCTGAGGGATGCTGTGGGTCAGGGGCATACCCTGTCCCCAGGAACCAGAGCACAGGACCCTGCACACCCTCACCCAGCGATGACACTAGCTCCCCTGGGGACAGGGGCTGCTCCCTGGCAGAGCAGCTCAGTTCTGGATGCCACATTTGGTGTGCTGATGCTGCTAGGCCAGATCCTGCCTGTAGATGCCAGCAATGATCTGCCTGTCCCTGGCTCTTCCTGAAGCTCACTGCTTTCACCCCTCCTTGGCTGAGCTACCATGAGAACAGCTGCAAGTTACCTTATTCTCAAAGTTGTACTTGCTGAGGTCTCGGGATTCAGTGGCCCTTCGGTCTCCGTGAGTTAAGGCACCCTAGGAAGACAGACCAAGCAAAAAGTTCTTGCTTTTAGCTGATACAAAACACCTGAAAAGGACGGCCAAATGTTGTGGTTTAACTGGGCAGCTGTTCAGCACCACAGTGCCATTTGCTCACTCCCACCCTCCCTGCAGGCTGGTGGAATGAACTGGAAAAAAAAACCAACTAAGTAGAAACTGTGGACTGAGATAAAAACGATTAACTAAGACAGAAAAGGAAAATAATAACAGTAATGATAATAATAAAAAAAAATGATGCACAATGCAATTGCTCACCACCTGCTGCCTGTCCCTGAGCAGCAGCTGCCCCCCTGCACAACTCCCTACAGCTTTTAAAAGTTATTTCACATAATGTCATATGCTATGAAATATCCCTTTGTGAGTTCTGATCAGCTGCCCTGGGTCTATCTCCCCACCCCAGCTCCCCTCACTGTACAACAAGCTGAAATGTCCTTGGCTCTTCAGCAACAGCTAAAACATCAGTGTGTTATCAACACTGCATTTCTCCCAAAGCCAAAACATCATAGACAGCATGAAAAAAACAACCCACTCCTCTGTCCCAGCTGGAACCAGGACACCAAGGCCAGCCAGTATCAGAAGAGGTCTGATCCTGAAGGTGCTATGGGCAGGCAGTGACTCTGTGGCACGCTGGGATTTAACCAAAGTATTTGGGGATTTATCAGAAGGGAATTAAAATGAAACGGAGACGAACTAATTATTCCATATGTTATTTCATTGGCTTTCTGGAAATAGTGTGCACTCCTGTAACAGTATGGGGGAATTCCAGCATCTGGAATTTTGCTTCTCCCAGTATCCTCCTGTTCTCTCAGTTATTCTTCATTTCCTTTCCCAGATCTTAGGATGTTATAGCCCTTCTGTATTCCCCAACTGCAATGTCTTCAAGTCAGAGGGCGATGCAATCCCTCCTACCACTTACAGTGGCCATGCCAGTAATAATTCTGAAACAGAAACCACTCAGAAAGAGCTGGATTTGCACATTAATTTATCTGCTGCAGGGCACTTACTAGGCTCTCCAGACGTTTTGCCACGATGGAAGCAAACCTCCTCTCTCCAGCTAGCTCAGAGATAAGGAAGACATACTCAGGAGCAGAAACCTGGTTCGATCGGTGCGTTCGACCTACAGGGACACAAGAACAGAGGGAAAGGAGAGGTTGGTGTGGCTCGTTTGGACACAAAGAGAAACTGAGAAGAAGGTGAGAGGCAAAACAACTTTCCATGTCATGCTGGTTTCAAATCAGGTCTTTCCTTTGGGGGAAAAGGACAGAGGTACAGCTGCATTTATCACTGTGCTGCTGCTGAGACCTTGTCAGGGTTGAGTTTATAGCCCTCATGCTCCAGGTTTGAGCTATGGAGTGCACTAATTCTTTTGTGCTCACAAATTGAGGAATTTGCTCTTCTCATCTTACAGAGCCTCTACAGGATGGAACAGAAACCTTCAGGCATGTTTCACGGGGATGCCTTCTGCTCCCATGTACAGATAGGAAGGCTTCTCCCTTTCCATGCTGCAAACCACTTCTGAATTCAACACAAACCTTCCCCACAAGTTCAGTCAGACACGACTGCTTTGTGCCTGGATTACCACCTGAAGTAAAGCAGAGGAGCACCGTGCTCTGAGAGGTGACATCACACAGAAAGCTGCAGGTGCCTGGCTCAGGAGGCCACACACGCCTTTCTTTTTCAGGGCTGCCTGAGACTTCACCATCTGCACCATGCTCAGGGGAAGGGGGCAGTGACCAAGGACCCTCAGCCCTCACCAAACTGCTGGATGGCACGGTCTGCACTCCAGGGCAGCTCCAGCGTCATGTGGACCCGGCGCTTCTGGTTTTTCACCCGTCTGTCTGCTTGGAGAGAGATCCCTGAGCTGGAGGCCTCAGAGATTATTGCTACAAGCTGAGAGAGAGAGAGAGAGAACGTATGAGAAATGGGAGTGAGGTCCCTGTGTATTTGCAAAACTGTTATAGGAAACAGCCCAAAGGACAACAGCAGCCTGTCAGCTGCCAGCAGGACAGGAACAGGCAGACAGAGGGCACAGAGCTTTGCTGATCTAAGGCTGGCAAGGCAAAAGCATGCAGACACCTTCCCTTTCCCACACCTCTCTGTGCACTCATTCCATGCAGAGGTTTGAAGGTTTCCTTGGCTCGGACCTAACTCACCTTTTCCCCGCTCATAAAACGCTCCTTCTCCTTCAGGTTGACGTGGTCGATAGAGAGGCCTTGCTCTGCACGAGACTCAAACATGACAGAGCCATCCGGCCTGCAAACCACCCGGCCCTTCCTCCCTGTCATCTGCACAGAAAAGAGAGGGGCTGTTATCAGAGACAGGCCACCAGTAAGGAGTGTTTAGGAGGTCAATCCACAACAAGATCTGCAGACAGCCAGGAAGGAAAGGAAGCTCTTTTCCAGCAGCAACTCCCTCTGCTGGCTCCTTTTCCTATCACCTAGTGCCATCCAAATATACTCGATTGTGAAGGAGTACCTCAGCCACGTGCTCCGGTCCCCCGAAGTGATTGATCAGCTCATCCAAGGTATTGAGAGGTAGCTCTTTGCCCAGTGCTTTTACTTTTGCTAGTAGGTCCTGCTTCATCTTTTCCACGTGCTCCAGTTCTCTCAGGCCATGCATGTCTTTATGGGAAGGCAGCATGTGAAAATTACCTGCAAATGAAATGCAAAAGTTTAGAGCCACCTGGAAATTGCAGGCCAGAGAAGGAGCTCCCACCAGCGAGAAGGGAGCCAACCCCGAGCTGCTGCCCTGCTTACTTCTGTTCTCAGCCACAAAGCCATTGAAGGCGTGCTCAATAAAGATGACATCGTCGCTCTCAAGCACGGACTCTGGGGAGGAGTTGAAGTCGCTGTCCAGCCCCATGTCAGAGTCAGTGCTGCTGTCATCGCTGATCTTGATCACCCCCATGGGGTCACACATGCCCTTCAGAGCCTTGCCGCAGCGGCCCCTCTGCTTACCTGCAAGGGAGAGTGAGCAGGGTCAGGGAGAGGCCCCAGGCTTGTGCAAAAACAGCAAGTGCCAGCTCAGAAAGCGGAGGAGAGATCACAAAACAGCCCAGCCTGCCCCCAGTGAAAGGCTGATCTCAGAGAGACAAAGCCTCCTGGGCTGGGCAGGGCAGCTGGGACCGGAGGGAGAGAGGGGGAAAGAGAAAGGAAGAGAGAGAAAGGAAGAACAAGGCAACTCGTACCAGGGCTGCAGCTGATTGCACACGTCAGGATAACACACATCTGGTGCTAAGCAGTGCTAACTCCTCGGGGGAAGGAGCCTGCGGGTCTGGCTGCCTCCAGAGGAATGAGCAAGCAGCGGGAAAGGTGTTTTGGTGTTTACAGATGGGACACTGTTTGCTTCCAAGCACTGTGAGACATGCCCCTGCCAGCTTGTGCAGGCTGCTCTGCAACAGCAACCCGCCAGGAAAACCTCCACAATCTGTTTGTGCTGCTGTCCACCCTTCCTCCCATCCCACTGGAGGAGAAATTCCCAAACTGCTCTCACCTGCAGCCACAGCCAATGCATTGCCAGGGAAGTCATGTTTCCCCCAGGAAATCACCTGCTGTGCTACGTACAAGGGGCAGTGGAGAAGCCCCTTGCTGCAAGAGGGAAGCGTGCAGCCAGGACTGCTGCACTGCCTGCCCACCAGCCCAGGGAAGGAAGCAGCCATGGGAAGGGGAGCAGCTGCTGGGCAAGTGGTGGAGGCTCAGCCCTATACGCTGGTGGCAGGGAGTGGGTTAGGGGAGGAGGGGGGTGGTGACCTACAGGGTTCCCGTCCTCCAGAAGAGAGACGGTGACAGAAGATGTGCGGGAGGGCAAACTGAAACCAGGGCAGAGCAGCGAATGCATGAAGTAGGGAAAAGGGGAAAAAGGAAAAGAAAAAGCTGAGTGGCTGGGGTGAAGCAGCAAGGCAGGAGGTCAAATGCTGGGCAGTGGAGTGTGCTCTTACGTTTTCTTTTAATGCCAGTTCCTTTTTCTCTCTTTCTTTTGGTTGAAGGAAAGTGCTTCTGAATTAGTGATAGAAAGACGCCTCTGAAAGTAAGATGCAAAATTTATTCTAGCCACCAGGAACATCGCTGGTCATCACGTAGCAATGTGTATCTGAGACAGCAGCACATTTCATGTAAGAGGGAAAAATCCAGCACCACAACTACAGCACGTGGTCAGCCAGCCACTGCCATGGCGTGGCTCTCCAGACCAAGTGCGCTGCACCAAAGGGCTCTGCAGGAGACACACAAGTCAGCCATGGGAACGTGGTCTGCACCACCAGATCCCCAGCTGTGGGACAAGCTGTGCACTCAGTGCTGGGAATGCTCCACTGCAGCCTTCCTGCTGGAGAGGGGCCACTCCTGGGAGATGCTGCGCCAAAAGCAGAGCAGAGCCTGGGTTCTGTGCTGCCATGTGGCATGCCAAAGCTCTGAGACCTTTATACAGCAACTAGGAGGGAGTTTGAAACAGGAAACACTGAGCCTGGGAAGCTGTTACATCACTAGTGAAAAATGCAGTCGGTCCCAGTCCCTCTCTGTGCTCTGACAGCAGAGACCACTGTCGGGCTGTCCAACAGATGTGCTCCACCACGTCCTCTGGTTAACTGGACATGGGCCCGCCCTGCCCACAGCATAGAGAAAGGTGACAAAACGTGGGAAAAGCGGTGGTTTCAGGTGAATGGGGCAACCAGAAGATGTGGGAATTAAACGTTTCTGTGGTCTGCTCTGCAAACAAAAGAGCAAATGCTTAAAATGCTGATCACGTTGGACGGGGATGAACCCCCCCAGTGCAATGAGAAGGCAGTGCTGAATGAGCTCCGGTTGGAAAAGAAAAAAAAAAAAAAAGAACAGAAAAAAAAATATGTTGAAAGCAAAAGCTGAGAGGTGTGGACATGACAACTCACCTGTGGGAGAAGGAGGGTGTGTTGGGAACTGGGAAGGGGCTGTAAGACCCTCGGTGTGAGGGGTGGAAGGACACAGCTCCACTCCCTGAAGGGGCAGAGCCCTGGGCTGGCAGCTGAGGGACTGTGGTGACAGGGCACCAGGCACGGCCCTTCTGCCTCGTGTGCTGGCGTGAGCCGTGGCACACAATGCTCTCAGGTCTGGAGCCTCTCTGCCACTGACCTTGCTCATTTTTCTCCCCCGCCTTCCCTGTGAACAAAGGGCTGGGCTGGTATTCGCTCACTGAGCAATCAGCTCACTTTTAACTCTGTTTCTCGGCATCTTTTAAGCAATTGCTTCTTCCCAGCACACTCCCCTCCAGAAATCCCCTGAAGTGCTGTAAAACCAGGACGCTGCAATCAGACACTCTGAGGATGCCAGAGGACAGCCAGTTATCTGAGCAATGCTGCTGAGCCAACTGCTCCTGCCCTGAAAGCACGGACAGAGCCGAGCAGTGCGTGTGATCAGTAACAGAGCTTTTCTCTCCAGAAAGCAGGGAGAGGCTCAAAGGGACCACACGGTCCTCTCACTGAGCTCCTTTGAAGTCGGAGATGCAGAAATCAGTTCAAGAGACCAAACTGATTCAAGCAGTTGATAGATTTGCCTTGCACGCTGTCACCAAGCTGTACTTGTGGGCTGGAGACAGCAGAGACTGACACAGGCTAACACAGAAGCTCCCATAGGCAGGGAGAGAGCTCAGGCTGAACTGGATGTGCACTGACCATGGTGTCACTCATTGCTTTCACCGGCAGTAAAACCCATTTCAAAAGACAACAGTAACAGCTCTGCTGCCTGCAGAAGACACAGCTCAATCCATCACCTCATTGTACAGGAGCAGCCAGGGTAGAGGTTGGCAAGGTGAGAGGTGCCAAAATGAGGAGGAGCATGCCTCAATCTCTACCAGAAGGACAGCATGAGTCCTGGTGCTGCCTTCACTCCCAGCTCTCCTCAGCAGCTTCCCCTAAGTTCCCTCAGGGAACCCTACCACCTCTCCTGCCTTGTGGCTCAGCCCAAAGGCCAGCACCCCAGAACCTGAACTCCTTGGGTCTCTGCTTCCTCCAGCAATGCTGCCTTGTGTTACCATCCCAGCCCCTGCTGTGACATGAGATTCCCTCACTTTCTTCTTCAGTGTCAACAGCACTGTTTTCCTAGTCAGACTCACACAAGCCAGACCTGAGCTCACGTTTCTGGCCTTCCTACACCTACTGGTTCTTTTCTTTGTGAAGACAGATCAGTCTGCTCATGAAAGTTTGGTCCACAGGAGACCCCAAAAATCTAGGACCTAGCTCAAAG
Source organism: Callipepla californica brunnescens (assembly GCA_023055505.1). NCBI lineage: Eukaryota > Metazoa > Chordata > Aves > Galliformes > Odontophoridae > Callipepla > Callipepla californica. The sequence goes on along the minus strand of JALIRH010000043.1, from coordinate 1,774,433 downwards.
TCACACTAAAGAAACGGCACCTCAAGAACACAACAAAGTGTCCTCTCCATTTACAGCTCATGTAAGATGAGGCCTTTATGAAACTGAATTTGTGGAAGCGCAGGTTCTAAGTGGCCCCAGGGCAAGGCTTCCCCTCGCATGCCTCCAGCCTCCCATGCATCCCCTCCAGAGAAAGAAAAGCAAGGAGTTTTAACTCACTCTGCAGCAGAAACAAAACAATTGAGATGCCCATCATTCTCATCCAGGACTTCTCGGGTGCGAGCCTCCCCAGTGGACTGCAGGCCGATGACGATGCACTGCAGGAAAACACAAGCATGGCACAGCTGGCATCAAGATAAACACCTCCAGGCTCAAGAGATCCCAGGCACATCTTCCTTTGGCCCTGTCCAAAGGACGTTGGGCTGGAGCAGGGCTGCTGACCGAGAACCATCTTTCAAATCCTTCTGCACACCACTGAGGGGATGACTTGCTTTCAGAAGCTGGATTTGCTAAGTGGTTTCTGTCTAAATCACATCCTGATGAATGTAAAGATAGGGCTGTGCTAAAGGTGAAACACCTGGAACCACTTCTAGCTTGAACACGGCCCAAAATGCTGTTTCAAATCGGCGTGCCCACGTTCACCAGAAGCAAACAGCCTCAGAAGAAAAGGTGACATTAACTCCCCTGTATAATTAACCACAAGTGCTCCCAGAAACAATCAACTCCCTTTGGTTACAGACAACAAAATCTCCCTTGGAATCTAAGACTGATATCTGCTGCCCATGCAGCCAACCTCCAGTACCACACCTTGTCCTTTGCCAGCTCCTCCTTGGCAAGCTCAACGAGGCGCCGGACTTTAGCAGCAATGCACAGATACTTGAAGAAGCGCTGGTGAGCTGACCAGAACTGACCCCACAGGGATTTCCGAGACTCCAAGCCGATCAGGTCAGCTGCCTGCTGGAACACCATCAAGGCCTCTGCCCACTGCAGACAGTACCGAGAAAGGCTGAGTTAATATCTCGTTTCTCATTACTGCTGTACATGCAACTAATAGAACAGTCTGGGGTTTGATAATCTGATTTAACTTCAGTGTTGATGCTGCAGAGAGGACTGCCTGTTCATTCTCTCTGTGTTAGCATGACGCTGCAGGCTCTGGTTTGCAAGCACAGAACGTGTAAATGGAAGCAAAAAAGCACAAGACTTCTTTATTTTATGAAAGCTGAGGGTGTGCATCCTTTTTTCTCATTAAAAAGCCCCAAAGTTTGGGGTTGTGGCCCTATCCAGTGCCTCCCACACAAGTGGCAATGCCCCAGGCACAATTACACACTGCTTTCCCCACTGCAGTGGGACCAGCTCACCAACTTGGCTGCTTTGTCATAGACAATCTTGTACTGCTGATCCAGTGGGATCTCCTCGATCCTGAAGGTCACTCCAGTGAAACTGAGCTGCCTGGCGATGTACATTCCGCTGACCTTCATGTCCATTGCCACGATCTCCATTGCACCAACTCCCCTGGAAGAGGGAGACAGTTGTGAGACCCCTTCCTATTCCACAGGGGAACATGGGTGAGTGTAGAGTAGAACAACTCCTTCCCGTGGCTCAAGCTGTCCTCAAACACGCATTGCAACCATTTCCTAAAGGGAAAACAACTCCTGCAGCTGTCCTTCCATTCAACTTTCTCTAGAAAATAAGAGGACAGCGTCCAGCTTGTAAGGGTCCCACTGACCCCATGGTCTCTGCCCCTTCTCTGAAAACATCCTGGTTATCTCTCCAGCTCTTTAAAGGTTGGCACTGTGCAGGTACAGAGTGCTCAGCCATGAGACTTGTTTGCTTTCATGAGCAAACAGGAATTCCCCAAGAAGATATCGACTGGGTCTCTGGCCAGCACTTCTCTTCCAGGGACAAAACAAAGGCATGCCAGATGAAGAGGGATGCTGGGTGTGACTTACCTCTTTTCAATTGCATGCAGGAACTCATCAAATGCTCGGAATGGGGTGCCCTCCCCCCAGATTCCCAGGCGGCTCATATAGATCATGTTTTTTGGCTCAGAGGCACCTGTGTGAACAGAATTCACTGTCAGCAAAACCACAGCAGTTGTAAATAGCAATGAATCTAGCTAAGTGAACACCTAGGAGGACGCTGATTGCCATCATGTCTTACCACACCCAGGGACCTTTCCAACTATTGCCCTGGCATCTGCTCACACAGTGCCTCTCCATGCTGACACAAGCTCACCTGTGGCACTGGCGTAAACAACCCTCGCCTGAGGCAGTTTGTTCTGAAGGTCCAACACTGCTTTGCCCATTTTAGTAGAGCTGGCATTTTTGGCTTTGTGGCATTCATCAAATACAATCTGAAAGTGAGTGTCAGTTAAGGATATCTTTTCATTACGAGGATGGCAGAACATAGAACCCAGCCTCCTCCAACCTACTGAACAGCCAGTCCTAGCACGAATGCTGAAAAGGTCACTCCCAACTGTGCTCTTCCCCCCCCTCCTTCAATTCCTCTGCACTGTGGAGGAGGACAGAAGGGCACAGGGAAGATGTTTGTAAATACAGGCCCCAGGCTGCCCCACACAGTTGCTCCTGGTGATCTCAGCTGGTCCCAGGCTCTCCCTTCCCTGGCAAAGCACAGTCCCAACTTTCCTCTATTACTTTTTTTTAAAGGATACAACTCCATCAAAATTTTCCCTGCACCAGTCCAAGATTTGTTTTAAGCGTGTCCTATGCTGCCCTCCTGCCTGGCTTTCACCAATCAGAGCAGAGTAAGTGGCAAAGAGGACTCCTTCTGAGGTAGCTGTGTCTCCATATCTAATCTGCAGAAAGAGAAAGAGCAGAGGGGCTCAAGACACTTATCCACAGTGCACTACGCCTGTTCTTAGCCCACAGCCCACACCACAGATTCTGCAGAGGCAGAGGAGGACCCCTGACCCTGCCCTTCAAGAACAAAACCCAGTATGACAGCAGAACAGACAAAAGACCACCAGCAGCTGACATCTTTAGCACTTCTCCCTGGCGCTGAGATACGGTGATGACAGGGATTTTAAATGCCTGGCTAAGTTCTCCTGCCAATGTGTCAGCACATCTGGATGCATGGAGAGAAATGTGGAGACCACACGAGGCCTCCAATTTTCTGGCCAACTGAATTTGCTTCCCTTTTTTTTTTTTTTTTTTTTTTAAGCAACAGTTTGGAATGTTCAATTATTTTGAATCCCTCCTATCTATTTTAATTACTTCCAGAAAATAATTTTCTCTTTGGCCAAGTGAGATCACTGCCTTACTCTCATGGATCCCACCTATAACAAAACAAAACATACAGAAGGAAAACAAAACAAAACACAGTCCTCATCTGAAGAGCGTGGTATTTAAAGCCTTTTCATCTGAAAACAAACATCTCTTTCAGTCTCCTCATGGACTGCATTCAGAGGTGTCGAACACATGTGGTTTCCATTGACTTTGTAAGAGCTGTTTGCTCAGTGCTGCTAAAAAACAGAGGAGAGGGCTTCAGCAGGCTGGCCAGCAGCATGGCAAGCACAGGCCTGGACCAGAGACTGAAACACAGGCTGAGAAGAGCTCCATGAACAAGCACTGCACAGCTTCTGGTCATTTCTTTTGAAAAATAATTCATCCTCACCACTGGTGACTGGAAGGAAGTTTGAAACCTCTCTGATTCACCCAGCTCGGAGGAAATGCCCATGTGCACAGCACTGTGCTGGAGTCCCACGGCAGGCACCGACCTTCTCTGCCGTTTTTATGCTCTCCCTTTACTTGCATGTTCTGAAAACAAGCTGCCTGAAACCAGAGCTAGGAAAACTAGCACATGAGAGCACAGCACAGCCACATCTGACAGGGGCTGTTCCCTCAGCAGGACTCTTCAGAAATGGGGAAGAGCGTTCCAGCCCTGCAGAACTCTGCACTTGTATGGAGACACAACGTGCTCCCGGCAGGAAACAGCTCTGAGCTCACAGTGCAGCTCCAGAGTGTATAAAAATAGCAAGAGTCCAGAGTGGGAAGAGCATGCTGAGAGAAGGAAACAGCAAGCAGCTTGCTGTCTGCTACTGCCTGTGCTGCAGCCACGCAGAGGCAGAAGTGACTGCTGCTCTGCACTCCGAGGCGGATCCATCTGACTGCCACCGTAGGTTGATTTTCTAGAACAGCATTACTTCTCCCCTCTACCTTATTCAAAGCATGCACAGGAATGTGGGAGGCTTCAATGTCCTTCAGGTCTCTCTCAGCATCATACTTGAGATCATTGGAGACACTGAACCTGCAAAGCAAGATGTGGGCCTGGTTACCTCCTAAGGAGAAAGTCAGGGCACGCACAGTGATTAATAGCTCTGACTAAAGCAATCGTAGGTGTATAAAACTGTTCCATTTCCCACTGCCCACACACCTCAACGTAAGATCCTACAGCAGACTCTGGTCTGGCACTTATGACAAGCTGTGTCTATTCTGCAGTAAAGCCCCGTACTCTAAGGGCTCAAGTCTGCACCTGAGAAGTCCATGAATATCCCTCCACCGACTTCAGAAGAGTAGGAAGAGGCTTCACACTGCACTCTGAGGAGTACACAATTTGCCGTTTCACAGTGATTCATTCTCCATCACCACTGCAGGGGAAATATTCCCATTTCACAGAGAGCAAACAGTCACAAAGAGGTGGAAAAGGCTTACCCCCAAGGCCACAACATGAGTCAACTAGAAAGCCAACATCAGCATTAAGGAATTCCTTACTCCCAGATTCACACTAACTCTGAGGTCTTACGGGAAAAGAGGGAAGAAAAAAAAAACACAAACAAAACAACTTACCAAAGAGCTTTTTTTCTCCCTTTAAGATAATTTTCAAAGATGATGCCTGCAACTGTCCTGCCCTTTCCAACTCCAGCACCGTCCCCAATGAGGAAGCCAGCTCGCTGCCCATTGGGTAATAAAACTTCATGTTGCTGCAAAGTCAAGAGCAGAATTGGAAATTGAACTGGATTTGCCTCCTGCCAACTGTTTTCATGGAATCTAAGAGCCCTGCTTAACCCTTTCACGTATCTCACAGACATGACTTTCCTGCTCCAGGAATGGCAGAGTACCATGGTTGAGCTCAGAAGGCAGTTCATGGAAAAATCCCCCAGGCCCCAGAACTCTTAAGCACTCCCTCCTACAACAAAAGTCAAGAGCTCTTACATTTTTAGGAGGTAGACCCCACAGAAGTCCCTGGTTTTGAATAACTCTTCCAGAAGGCATTTAAAATGCCATGTGCCAAAGCTTCTGAAGGCTCACCTATACTACGAGTGATTTTAGAACACACCTGAACACCTGCTCATATTTCTAGTGTAAGAGATACAAGCTGAGGAAGGTGAAGCACATACCTGGCAGGCATAAATGATTGCTTCCAGCTGTAGTGCAGAGAGTGACCCTTTGTCAGCAACGGAGCACGGCAGAGAAAGGCTGTAGGTGATGTCGGGTGGGGGGACGCTGGACAGAGTGCTCGTTTCAACCACAAGGTCAGGGTGGTGCTTCCCAATCTTGGCTAAATGACACACACAAACACGTAAGAGTGAGACCTCAACTTCTCCATTCTCCTGGAGCAGCTCATGAAGGACTGCAGACCTCCTCATCTAGTCTGCAGCCTCAAACTACAGAAGAGACAAGCTCAGTGCCTGCTCTTCACACTCTTTTATTCCACTGACATTTCAAACAAGCCAAGCCCACTCTAAAAGCAGACAACAGAAGGTGTCCTGTGAAATTAGTGTAGCACCAACAAAGAATTGGTAAAGTTATCCTACAGAGTCACAAGCTTGGCACACGCTTTGGCAAATGCCACATCCTGCCTGCACAAAGATAAGGGAGCAGTCAGTTTGGTTGGTCCACAGCGGAGTTGAGAGCATTTCTCATACCCACGCCTGACACTCACACTTTGAAGGTATATATTCTGCATAGGTCTCAGTTTGCCCCAACTCTTCTGTTTCTTCCTCATCACCTTCATCCTCCTCTTCTGCAGGAGCTTGAGACTGAAAAGAAACAACATCAATCACGTTAACATTCTTGTTGTATGGATGTGGTACCAGATAACTGTCACTTAGTCCATCCCATCACAACCCTCAAACACAATTCATTTCATTTACAGACCATGGCAACACAAGGAAAAACACCTGCGAAAGGCCACCCCAGGGGCTTAGCAAGTGCTTTAAGAGCTACTTTCAACACCTAGTCCATGAGAACTAGCAAATTTCAGGCTACCATCAGTTGTGCCCAACTGTGCTCTAATCTGACCCTGAAAAAAGGACCTAGACAAGCTCTCAGCTCTGCAGGGTACTCGGCAGCATAAAGCAAAGTCATGCAGTTCCAGGAAGAACAGCCCCTACTGACTGTGCTGATTTAGCTGGAAGGAAAGCACGGAGCAGAGCAAGGCTCCAGCACAGCGAACACAAGATGCTTCTGGGAAAGGGCAGTGACCTGAAGTGTACGTAATGACCCGGCTGACTTTCTGTCTCACTCTCCCTGAGGGGACAGTGGTAGAAATGGCTCTTCTCTGCGTTGTGACCTTATGAGGCTTCACACTGGAGCAGATGTCATGCTCACCTGGTAGCTTATGAGGAGCGGGGTGCTGGGGACAGCAGGAATGCGGTCGTCTGAACTGTTTAAGCCACTGAATGATCTGCTGGGTGAGAACAGCTGCAACAGAAAGGAGGCAGGTCAGAAAGCAGCCATGACCCTCCGCCCTCCAACCTCAGCTCCAGCAAATTAAAGTACAGAAAACACAACTGTAAAGGCATTTGTGCTCTGTACTTAGACCTTATGCTCTGATGGCGCCAACGGGCTTTAATACTTTCTGCTTCTCCACATCAAACCCTGGGGAGTAATCCTGAACACTAATAAATCTTGCAAATGCCATACATGCCTTCATCAACACAAACACGGGGAATAACCGACTCGGGGAAACACATTCCTGCAAGGAGCATGTAAATCCCCACGCGTGATGGAAGCTGCAGGGACACGTGTCCTCCCACAACATGAACACAACTGTGGGGCAGGAGTCTTTCTGCCAAGTAATAACCACACGGTATTAAGACAGGTCATCCCCAAGCACCACGTTCTGGACAGCAGCAGATTCTGACAGTTCACAGGTTTTATTCTGAACTACTGAGTCCAAGTGAGAGCTCGGGCTTGCTGATAGAGGAGAGAAAGGCACTGCTCTGGGGAGCAGAAAGCCGGGTACAGGAGGGGAGAGCTAAGTGGGAGAACTGGAAAAGCTGAACCAAGCTGCAACCAAAGCCATCCCAGGGAAAGCACTGAGCATTACAGAACTCAGCCATTTTACGACCTTCTCACAAACCACCCCTTGAGGCAAGCCTTTACTAAATGATTTTGCAACCTTGCTTTCAGCATTAAAAACACAGTTCAAGGAAATTAAATAACTGCATCAGAATGCAAACATGGCTCAGCACTGACTAAGACCTGTCTGAGGTTGAGGACTGCTATGGACTGCCCTGGATAGCCAGTGCCTGCAAGCCTCGTCCTGCCCCCTGGGCCCACCCGTGGACACCAGCACTGCCAGCAGCCAAGCCCAGGAACCCAGAGCACCCAGAGATCTGCCAGGCCCTGGTGGCTCCTGGTGCCAGCTGCTGGGCCAGGCATCGGCTGCTCGAGTCCGCCTGGCTCGTGCCGTGCCCGGGGAGCTGGGAGGCACAACTGAGAAGAACCTTTGTCTGCCCTCGCACAAACAAAATCCCGCTGGAATTTCCCGACAGTGAGCAAGCTCAAGCCAGCAGCTCGTGGCATCCAAAGTAATCAGCAGCTCCAACAGTGGCATTGCTTCAAGTCTATAGCCTGTCGAGAGAGCCAGACTTAGAGACCCTGCTCCACAGGCAGAAGTGAAATATGGGAAGTTCTTCAGCATAAACACTCTTATTATTTCTTTTTTTTTTTTTTAACATTAAAAAGAAAGAGAAAAAAAAAAGAAAGAAAAAACCACCCTCCATTACTGGAAGCCTGAGTCAGAATTACCAGAAGGAAGCTGGACGGAAGAGCTATTTTCAGTGCCAACAAATCTGGAGAGCAGGTGAAACATCTCCACCTACAAATCTGAGCTCAGTACAGAAGTTGCTTCTTAGGCAAGAGAAAGGCTCTGATCCTGCTGCAGTGGAGGGGCACGCAGCTCTATGGGAAGGGAATGGAGCTCTGGTTTTGCGATGTCTTATCTTCAAAACATAAATTCCTGCTATCCAAGCGCAGCAGTGCAGCCATGGTGCACAGCTTTTCACCTCAGGTATCTCAAAGGAAGGGACAGAACTCCCAGTGCTTCAGAGCATTCAGAACTACCACCAGAGCTGAGATCGTGCTGTGAGGACTAAGCCAGGTGGGACCAGGAGCTTTGCTGGGCGACACACTGTCCTGAGCTCAGACAGTTCCTTTCTCTACTCTTGCTCCACTCTCGGTTTGATCTTCTTTCTCTAAAAGCATCAAGATAAGGGGCACACACACCGTGCAGGAAAACGCACTCAGTAAAGCCACTGAGAACTGCACAGAGATTTGGATCTTATCCCACTTCTTTCGTCGTTGCATTCTCCTTTTGCCCCATCTTGCTGTGACTTCTGTGGGGAAGCAGCAGCCACATCTGGCTGACCAGCCAGCTCCCCTCGGCATAACGACGACCTTCTCTGAGCTGTGAGGATCACTTTTTGAAGTGATTTAAATGAGTGAAATGGAGATAAACACGGCGGCGTGTCACCAAAGTTCCAGCAAGGAGCCTTCAGACGCAGTGCTTTGTTTCCTCTCTTACAAAGGGCTCTGAGTTCTCGTGAGAAAGCACAATGGATGACACAGACTATTTTTAAAAGGTATTTCACAACTTGATGACAAATTAAGCAAGTGTATTTTGTCTGCTAACTCCTGCAAATATTTAACCGTGGAGCAGCTCTTCCCTCCGTGCCCACTTCAGAAACAACACACGGAGCCAACAAATGGACACATCCTTATGGCAGCAGCTCTCCCTGCACGGCACACAGAGGTTTGGATTTAAAGAGGACACAGCCTGCACCTACGTGGATCTGTAAGGGGCTCTCACTTCTGGGATGTGTCCCACTCATCGTGGAGATGTCCCCATCAGCGGAGCTCTTTGGATCTGGGACTGAAATGCTGCCTCAGGAACTGAACTACTGTGCAGGGCTGCTCGTTGTCCCTGGGCACAGAGCTGCCCACACAGCTACAGCTGATCAGATGCATCGTATCCAAATGCATCGTGCCCAGGTTTGCATGGTGTAGCCAGACCGATGCTCAGTTCCTCACAGTGGTTTAACTCTGGGTACCCGAAAACCAAAATATCTGCCATTTTATGGAACGCTATGGTGGCAGGATGATGTGAGGAGAGATAGGGAAGGATTGCTTAAACAGCTTGTATATTGGTGCAAGATGTCAGCCAAGCCTCAGGCTTGCACTGAGCGTTACAGTAAGGAACCTCTCCTTTTGGCACTGCCTCAGGATTTTACAACCAACCATTTGTTCACCTCCTCTTAAAAAAACAAAGGAGTATTAAAAAAAGGTAATAAATCAGCTGCCCATCACCAGTCCGTCCAGCAATGCATTTATCCAGCTCCCTGCAAGTGAGCACCTCCCATGGAAAAACGAAAGCGAAATCTCCTGACTGGGATGCACTTCCATCTTGTCAGGAAATGTCAGGCTTAGCAAAAATAAGCAAAAGGCAAAACACAAACCACCATCTCTGTAAGCACAAAACACAGATAAGACAATGTTTAAAATAGCCAGAGGTTCTTTTCAGTAGGAAGTCGTTTGTAAGTGGAATTCAAAGGAGTTAATGGGCCTTAACTGAACCACAGTGCTCTGAAGGACAGCAAGGGGCACCGGGAGGGCTCCGTGGAGGATGTGGAGAGCAGCACAAAATGGTATGAGGACTCAATGGCCATTTCCTTGGTTCAAGCAGCTCAGCCCTCCTCCTCTTGACCATCTCCAAGATCAAACTGGTCCAAGCTACCAGACCCCACGCTGACTGCCTGCACAGCCCTCTGCAGCACAGTGGTGGGCCCCTGGTCTTCAGAACATTTATGACAGAAGGAAGGTGGGGGTACTCCCTGCCACCAATTGCAGGCACACTGAGTGTTAAGAGGATGCTGCAAAGGTCTACAAAAGTCATCAAACCTCATCAGGTTCAGCAAGAGCACAAGCATTTGATTTAAGGAACTGTGCTGCTATTGCTTACCTAAGATCTCACAAAGTCTAAGGCAGATAGGAGCTTTGATTTCTCAAACCTCAGGCCAGGACCCTCACCACCAACCCACACTTCTTCAGTGCCCAACCAGTCACTGGGTCATGCTGGTATCAGCTCAGAGCAGAAATGCTGCTGAGTCTCTTGCTGCCAGGCTGTGACACACAGGCAGCCTTCGTCATGGAAATACAGTCCTACACATTACTAACAGCAAAATGCAGCCTCTAAACACACAACTAAACCTCAAAATGCAGCACAGACTAAAGCACAGGTGTGTTAGATTGCATTCTGGAGTATTCACGTTCATTTTTCTCCCCTACCATCTCTGTGAGACAACGATCCACAAAGTGAACCTGCTGCAGGGCTGGATATTCACCACGACAGCTGAGACAGCAGATGTGCATGGTATCAGTTCCACCAACAGCCACAGCTGGGGGCTGCTAGAAGGGACTGATACCAGGTTGAGCAACAGTGAGTAAGCAGTCCCAGCAGATGAGGGAAAAGAGACAACAGAAAGCTGGTAAAAATGCACAGAACTGCATGTTGCTCTCAGACTGCCAAGAAACCACGTGCCCAGCAAAACTCAAGAGATGTAGGAGCTTGCAGGGATTTGGACTCACAAGGCAAACACAAACAATCGGTCTTAAATTGAAACAGTTTGGGTTTTAGTCACCATCAGTAAAATATTTGCCATGGAAAATAAACATACGGTGGATGTTGCTGGGGACAGTTAATGATCTACGTCACAGTGTTTTTCCTCAAGTCCATCTCTTCAATGCTCCTGAGCTCCTGTTGCAGGCCACCCTGCTCAGCGTTTCAGGGATACATCTCCTCGTATCAACACCAACTTCAGCCCTGCAGGGAGCTGTGTTGTGGGGCAAACCCCATGGGACGAGGCCTGAGATGCTCAGTGTCTGATGGGAAGGATGGGAGAGAAGCACCCGTACCTCTGTTTTGTTCTGCTGCGACGTGTTTACGTCCCATATGGTTGGCACGTAGTTCAGGCTGTCAGCAGGCAAGCAGTCCTTCGCATCCACGATGTCAGAGAGGGAATCCGCAGGAGATGAGAAGAGAGAGTTATTGTTGGAGAGCTCATCGAGGTATGAAGAGTCCTGAAATGAAAGAAACGACCACAGTTAGAGGAGGTGGGAGAGGACCAGAGAGCTCCCAATCTTTCCCTTTCTGCTGTTAACTGAGCACTTTGTTGCTTTGCACCCCACAAACTCAGAAATTAACTCGTTAACGAAGACATGCTCTGAGCAGCTGGTTTAAAATCTTGGTTTCTTGACATGGTAGGAAGCATTGATTGGGCAGCAGTGGTGGTAAATGTTCAGGACTCAGACTGAGCACACCTGCACACACAGAGTATTCACCAAGGCATCAGACACCGCACTTCTGGGTCTGATTAGAATGGCCTCTGGGAGGTGGGGGTGAAAACTTTTCAGTCTGGCATGTGAAAGACTCGCTGTTTTCTGGTGCCAGTACCACGACAACTTACACTTCTTTGATCTTGTGCTGACCCAATGACGATGTCAGTTTGAGTTATGCGAACTTCAGATCGCAAAGTGCTCCATCACTAATTCCTCATTCAGTTTTTCAAACACCAAATGACAAGAACTGACAGCCAAAAACCTATCTGCAACTCCAGGGCAGATCACTGCACCCCTCCTGACCCCACCACACCACCCCAGCTCTCTCCCCAGCTCATGGCTGTCAGGCAAAGCTCTGGTGACTGGAAAATGGGAAACATACTCAAGAAAGGGAGGAAGGAAGACCTGGGGAACCTCAGCTGTGACTGTGAGAAGCATAGAACAGATCCTCCTGGAAGACACATTAAGGAACATGAGGGATGAGGGGGCGATTTGAGCAAGACAGCGCAGCTTCACCAAGGCAAGGACATGTGTGACCCATCTGGTGGCCTTCTATAATGGAACAGTGGCATCGGTGGACAAAGGAAGGGCACCTACCTGCAGCCGTGCAAGGCCTTTGACATGGTCCTCCCACCACATCCTTACTTCTAAATTGGAGAGAGATGGATTTGAAGGGTGGACTATTCATATTTGTCAGATAAGGAATTGGTTGGATGGTTGTGGAAGTTGTGGAAGCCACATCTCTGGAGGTACTCAAGGCCTGACCTAGAGGCTGGCAACCCTGCCATGGCAGGAGGGTTGGAACTGGATGATCCAACCTATGCGATTCTAGGATTCAGTGATTCTATGAGATACCACTGCAGGCTGGCAGAAAGGTTTGTCTGCTGAGGAGCAATGCCCTTCGAAGCACCACACCAGAGCACTCAGTCCCTTGTTGGGGATGTGCCTGCACCCCAGAGGGACGTGTGGACAGACGGACAGGTCCTTCCTCCCCCCACTTTGTTCCACCAACACACATCATCCCTGCAGCTCTTGCCAGGGGTTGGGACTGCCAGCACACAGCTGGCTCAAGCTCTGTGCTACATCAGATAACAAAATCAGTGCAGTGATTCTGCAGCAGGGCTGCCAGGAGAGCCGCAGCGTCAGACAGGAGGAGAAATCACTGCTCATTTCCAGTTAAAGGCCAATTCCGTACTACAAAGCAGAAAGGCAGCCAACGATTTTAAAAGTCACTTTGCCCCGCCTGACAAAACCAGGAACAGCTGAGCCTGCCTGTATTATTCCTAAGGGCTCCTGGCCAAGAGCTGGGCCAGGCTCCCTCCCAGCTGCTATCAGAAGTTGCACTTACAACCAACAGGACATGACCCCTTCCCCTTCTTGCTCAGCCCTGGAGAAGACAGCAACTGCTCTGAAGCTGCAGTGACCTTCAGCCTCTCACCGAGAGCACTGTACGAGCTGTATGTGTGAGATTCAGGCTGGCACAGTGAGATTTACTTTTTGTCCATTAACTTCGGTGCCCATTAGGGATATGAAGGTGGAAGATGCCTGGCTAAGAACAGTAAGGGGTGCAACAGAGCCCCAGGCAGCTCGCTGCCTGCTGGTGTGAGCCTCATGGCTCCTTCTCCCTGAAATAAGGAAGAGGAAATTGGCCTTCAATTCAGAGGGAGAATGAACGGTATGAGTTCTGGAAATGACTTCAGTTGGTCCATCCTCTCACAGCGTTACAAAGCATTAGTCACAAAGTCCCCTGTCCGCCTTACCTCGCTGAGCTCTCCTCCACAGAGCAGGGACACTCACAGCATGCTGCACCCCGAGAGCTGACAGCACATTTTGAGGGAGTTAAGTTTGTCCCTGTTTTGACAAGTAAGAACTCAGCATTCTTCTCACTGGAACTAAGAGGATTCTGCAGTAGTTAGAGGAGGAAGGACGTGTAGGCTCCAACATCTGCACTTGTGAAAACAGTTCAGAATGAACTGCAAGTGTCAGGGATGGAGCGTACAGAAGCACAAGAGGGAAAGGATGATTCCCTGACAGCAAGGTGAGCACCCAACAGAGATTTTTATAAGGGCTTAAGAGCAGCCAACACAGAGGTACAGCTGCTGGGCATCGGTCTCGGCAGCATTTTTTCACACTGAAGTTCAAGTCAAATCAAAGTACCAGATGGGAGACAGAGGAACTGAAATCACTGTCTGATCTCTGTGTCAGAAGGTGCTTGATAAATCAATGATAGCACTCACGTGCTGGGCTTTGAAACTGAGCACAAAGTGATCTTCTCTGGCACACGTTTCTATCGTCATCCCAGAACAGAGGTATGAAATGCTGAGAACAAACTCCCAGGAAAGACCAGAGAAAACCAGGGTAAGAAAACAACACAGACATGAACCTCTTTCTCCCGACCTCGACCAAAGCAAAGCCTTTGTTAAAAATACTGAAAGAACAGGTGAAGCCTAAATACAGCAGCAGCATGTGTCCTAAAAATAACCGTGGCCACGAAGACGTCGGTATAAAAATGATTTCCTTGCTCACAATCCAGATTCAGAGGAAACAAACATCCTTTTGGCACAGCACGCTGTAGGAACTTCAGAAAAGCCCCGTATATGCACAGGCAGATGTACATACACGAACACAGAGGTGCTGCCAAGCAAGAGAGACGTGTTTCCTCAGCAATCAACACCGGAGCTGTTTCAGGTAAGATGGAATAAGGAAATGAACAGCTGCAACGTACGCCATCGATCACTAGAAGGAAATCTTCTCACTGCCAAACCCCAAAGTCTTTCTGAAAACGGGGAGATCAACTCGCAGCCTCTCAAGGGTTCGGTGCTCTGCTCTGCAGGCACTTCCCTCACGCCCCTGAACGCAGCGTCTGGTTCAAAAATCAAACCCCTGAAAGCCATTACAGCTCTGAATGCCCAGATCGGATCCCTGCACAGCTCCTTTTCCTCCCCCATATCGCAGTAACCACGCTCACACCGATGGGAGCAGAGTGCAGGAACACGGGTCAGCAGAGCACAACGCTGGCTGCTGCCTGCAGCACTTCACCTTCAGAGCTGCTCCCCCAAATCCCCCCCCAGCTGCAGCACAAAGCAGGGACACCCGAGCCCGGAGGAGAGGCTGAAGTGCCCCCTCGCAAACACAACAGCAACTCCAAGGAAGAGAAAAGCAAACGAAAACCAAGCGTTACCTTGAAGAGAGATGGGAACTTCAGCCAGAACTGCATTTGGGACATTTTAAAGCAGCATTCAGTTTGCTGTGGGCAGAGCAGGACGCAGAGCAGGCAGGGAGGTGAACTTCTCAATGTACACCGGAGAAAAGTCTTCATTCATGACAGCGACAGCAGCATCAGGCAGCAAGAGAGCTCAGCGAGGCTTTTTTTGGACATGCAGAAGAAAGGAGCGAAAATGGAGGAAAAAAGGACAGCCATGCAGCACGCCTGTCCTGAGCCCGGCGAGATTTGCATAGAGTGTTTAGTCATGAAGGAGAGTGCTCTTACTTCCTCTAAGTACGAGGGCTGACTTTCAGGAAATGATGCCTGCTTGGTAAGTCAGTGAAATTACTGGCAGTGCGAGGAGAATTACTGTATGTGGTGTAATTCAACCACAGATAGGCTGTAAACAAAGCTGCGCTGCGTGGCTGCGGGAGCATGGGGACCCGGCCCAGGGCTGGGGATCACACCCAGCCCCCCCCCCACCAGTGCTGGGGGGCTCAAGCGATGTAAGCAGAGCCAAAAGGTAACCAACAGGACTCGTTTTCTTCTTACTTTTTAAGAGCTGCATGCTTTCTTTTGTCTCCAAGATCTGCCCCACCCCGCACACTGCAATTAAACATAAAAAGCAGCAGCCTCTCTGTTCTAGCTCATTGTTCTTTTTCTGCGTCCAGGAACACTGCCTCCTTTCTCTTTTTCCAAAGGCTTCCCTCTTAACTTCGTTTTTGATGGCAGAATGAACCAACGTTTCTGGTGAGGAAGTTAAAAAGGCGTAGGAAGGGGCAGCTGGAAGGGATTCAGCCCCACTGCAGGCAGAGGGCAAAGGAGTGCATTTGCCAGAGTAGTCCCCAGCAAAAATAAAATGAACAGAGCTCTTCTGCCTGGCTTTGGCACAGGTGGCTCTAGTCTGCCCAGCTCCAGCCCCCTGGGCTGCCCCGTGTGAGCTGTGACATGGGGCAGTGGGGCCTCGTGCCCAGCGTGGCTGGAAAATCCCATATGGGAGGGACTTCTCTACACCAAAGGCTTGGAGCAGGCAGTGGCAGAGAGCAGCGAAGCCTCAGGCAGACCTGCAAGAGCCTGGGGGGTGACTGTGCTTTGTGCCACCAGAGGAAGAAGTGCTGCTCCCAGAGCAGTCCACTGCAGGAGGTGAAACTATGTCCCAGGGCTGCAAAACCACCCTGGGCTGCAACCCTGCCCTGTGTACACAGCAGCTAGGTGCACAGCCCAGCGATTCTGAGTAAGCCTTAATCACAAGGATCCATCCTGCAAAATACCTGGTCCAGGTTTGTATTCCATAAGCAGAAAGGGAAAGAAAAGCACCCTCAGTCTGCAAGGACCTGTGCTCCCATGCTGCAGCACAGCTCGGGGCTGTGAGCACTGTCACCAGGCTGCACGGGGCACACTGGAAGCAATGTGTTCGTTTTCTGTTGGGGTGGAGAAAGGCAGAGTGTTTCCACCGCTACTTTTATCTGAATTTGATTGTTTTTAATTAGCCAGAGCTTGGGATAGGTGCCTTAATGACATGTTTGAAGCGTTGCTGAAATGTTTTAATTAGTGACTCGCTGGTGACCAGCCTGCTGAGCGACTGACTGAACCAGCAGCTCTTACCTAAGACTACCAAGGTCGGGCTATTTATGCAGCCTTTAAAAAGCAGGTGGCTTATTTCCTCTTCCTCTTCTGTAAGCAGATAAATGGAGCAAAACGTAGGCAACAAAGCTGGAACACCGAAAGGAAACAAGACACATGCCACTGCCTTAGATACCAGGACTGCTGAATTGATTTTGCAATACCGCAGCGATATAATCACAGAAGATAAGATAACCAACTGAAAAACCACCACCTGATATTTTAAGATCCTGTCCCTAAGGGAGAAGGTATGCCACAGCATTTCCGTTCTCCACAATTAATTCATGACCGTGCGTGCTGAATGGGGATGGGAAAGCAGAGATGGAGCAGTGTTCACAGCAGTGGTTCGATTTACCGTCGTCTTCCACCAAAACCTGAAGTGTAAAACCCCACTGGATGCTCTGGGAGGTGATCTTCACAGGTAATCTTCACCTGCCATCTTTGAATCACTCACCTACAGGACAGCATCCTGAGCGTGCTGATGTTTCCAGCACATGCTTCCTGAGCTTCTCGGAAGGCTGAAGGATCGATACAGGACTACACTGCCGTGAAGGAGAGGACCTGGCAGCTCATCACCCCTGAGCAAAGTGTCAGGGCTACATTTCCTGCAGCTGGAAGGCACTGCATGAGGGCTGCAAGGTGCAGTGATTCAGGGAATAACAAGAACCATGTGAGATGGGGGAGAGAAGAAAGACTTCCTGAGGGAGGCATAGCTCCCAGTGATGGCTGTGGCTGGAGCACGAGCACTCAGGATGACCAGGAGAAGTGAGGGGTGTTTGTGACAGCCCCTCGGATGGAAGCTCAGCACTGCGGGCAGGGAAACTCGCTCCATCACACTGACTCAGAGCAACTCTGCTTTGAATTAAAGGATCTATTTTAATACATCTCCCAGTGGTTTGCTATTAAAAAAAAAAAAATGCTGGTAATATAATTTAATAGAACTCCACGTTTCAGAGCAGTGCTTTTCCCGCTTTTGCTAGCTTTACAAAGGGGGAGGAGGCAGAGAAGAGTGCATGCCAAGAACTTCAGAAGGCAGTTCTGTCACTTCCTCTCCTGTCTGAGAGGGGATGCAGCACTCGAAGCCAACAAAACAGATGAAAACCAACGGGGCTGGAGGGGAGGAGGCACCTGAGCCAGTGATGGTGGACACACACACACACAGACGTGCAGTGACTGCAGCCAGGTGGAACACAGCACTGCAATCACAGCACAGCACTCCTCGAGGCCCCAAGGGTCCAGCACCTCAACAAAAGGGTTTGCAAAGTGCCACGAAGTCAGGCCAAAAAGCTGGCCCTGCAGTGTGAGAACAGAGACGTGGGCATGTAAAGCAGCGCGTTCCAAGTGCTTCAGAGACATTAATTGTCTTTAATTGATTTTACTATCTGTACTCCCTGTAGACGTAACTGCAGGACAGCAGGAGGAAATTCCAGGTGGTTTCTTATTCCAGGAAACTCTTTATACCGGTCAGAACCAAATCCTTCATATAATTTAATAACTGCTACATTGATTTCTCTTAAATCACCACAGCTCTCAGCACTGAAGCGCTTTTAAAAATTAATACTTTTTTTAAGAGTAGGTTAATTCCCCCCTGTTTTAACAAGAAAGACTGATAAGGGATTGCGAGGGCTCGTGGCGAGAAGAGGGCTGGTTTACGATCACCACCACGCCTGAACAGAGATCAAACAGTGTGAATGCATCTCTAACAGCACTGCTGCACCCCACGGCACGAGCCCTTCCTCCAGCCCAGGCACAGTGCAGATCCCAGAGGGGTACCTGAGCTTCCTCTGCAGCCACGTGCACATTGAGCTGTTTAGCTGCAGGAGAAAAGGAACAAGCTTCAGCAGAGCTCACTTCAGAACTGCCACATCCACATCTTCTGTGCTCACCAGGAGCTGCTCAGCCCTGCTGCTCCACTTCTCAGCGTAACTACACAACACATGCAGCCAGCAGAGGAGGTTCTGCGTGTGCAGGGAAGGGCTGCACTGGATGGACATAAGGAACAAGCTGAATCAAGTTAAGCAAAGGGAAACAGATGTTCCTCTGCTGTTAAGATAAGGCCTAGGGCACAGAGTGCAGCTTAGCATGCACACCAGCCTGGGGACATCAGGTACCAGAGTATAAATTAAAACCTTCTGCACTGAGTGCTTTGTTGGGACAGTTAACAGCTCTTACTAGCAGCCACCAAAGCTAGCATAGGCATAAAGAAGCAGAAAAAGGCCTCTGCAACAGAATTATATACAGGTGTCAGGCTCTCCAGCACCTCAAGACTTCAGGCTTTGAGGCTAGAGGAGTACACAGCAGAGAGGAAGGGAAGCTATGGAAACCCAAGCCCTGCATCTCTTCGGGACCTTGACTCCTAAGGCTGCACATGCCTTCAGGAGATATTTTTCTTTAAGAAGATGACACCACAGGGTCTGTGCAAGACTTTGGCTTAAGACAGCAGTTCCCAGGATCAAGAAATGCTATCAGACTCCAACATGGTCTCATACATAACTATTTTCTAAACCTTAATTTAAGCCACTTGTTTATAAAAAGAATGCCAGCAGACCGGCAAGGATGAATCACCCAACAGCAAGCCAAAAAAACAAAAATATCGAGGAGGAGAGAAGTTCAAGTTCACATTAGGCTGCTCTGACCATCCAAATGAAGCATCTTTTCCAATATGCAGAAGGCATTCGGTGAGGCTGCTGCCACACACACAGAAATCTCTTCTCATTCCACCCCAGTGGCAGCGGTGAGTGATTCAACTAAAAAAGAAGTTCCCAGAGCAATTAAGATGTGTGGCAACTCCCACTCACGGCATCCTCAGGCCAGCAAAGTCTTTACATTCTGAAGGCAGGCCTGAGGAGCTCTGGAACAAAACACAGAGAGAAGATGGGGAAACAAATGCTAGTGTCAGCCTTCCCATTCAGTGCACCCTCGGGTCCCTCAAACCCTAGGACACAATAATTCTCAGACCATAGGCAACAGGAAGCATTTACAGTGCAAACACCTCAGCAGAACCATCAGGCGTTTGATCTTCAGACCTTTTCAATCCACTTTCAGTATCACGCACATTGCTGCGAAAACCTGAAGAGAAACTGCTTAATGCAGCCTGAGACCAGGCTAGGATCCTGCTGCAGGGTCGTGGTGGGGAGGTGACATGTAAAGGGATGGCCAAGCTTCACTCCAAATGAGAAATGGCATTTCCACTCCATCCTGTATCCCCCCACAGCACATGGGAAGCCCAGCACTGGCAGGCTGCTGAGACACG
Organism: Callipepla californica brunnescens; assembly: GCA_023055505.1. Taxonomy (NCBI): domain Eukaryota; kingdom Metazoa; phylum Chordata; class Aves; order Galliformes; family Odontophoridae; genus Callipepla; species Callipepla californica. The sequence continues at coordinate 1,754,794 of JALIRH010000043.1, read as the reverse complement.
TAACCCCAGGCTACAGCACTATGAATGATCACAGATTGGATTCTGGTATCTAAACAAAGACGAGAGAATAATCTGTATTCACGTATGAAGACAGCTCTCACATAAGCACCCAATCTATCCTGGCTGCCCAGTGACCGCAGATTTAATCAAGAGCCTCTTACCAAAGCACGCAGCAAACTCTTCATGTTCTCTCTTGGGTTTCACTCCTCCTTCTGGCATGGTCGTAACAGCACAAAGCTTAACAGCTCCTGCCACTCCTGCCACACCAGGAAAGCATGGAAAAGACAGGTACTTTCCTGCACAGTCACTGGGGAAGACGTAATCACCCAGGCCGCTCCCTCACCTCCTGAATGGCATGTTTCAGCTTTCCAGGCAAATCGTTAATATTTAACAGTTTGGCAACTGGGACAGCATGAAATCAGTAAAATGGAAAATGCTGCTGAAGCAAGGGATGGAAAGCCTCCAGAATGTTCCCGGATGACTCCACATGAATGTCACTGCCTCCGGTCAACTGCCTGCTCTCTAGGAGATCCAGACTCCAATTTTGGCTCCTAGCAAAAAAAAAAATCAACAGCTTTCCTTTGGGTAGAAAGCGCTCGGTTTTATCAATGAGTCTCCAGATTAGCACCAGTGTCAGAGCACACGCAGCAAGCCCTGTAGAAAGCTCAAGGAAATCAAGAACTGAGTGCTCAGAAGGGCTGACGTGGATCTGTACCTCGGCAGAGCAGAGGATGACTGAAGACTGAACGCCTCCGAGAGGCAGGAGAGCACAAGACAAGAGCTGCTGCACTGCAGGGGCACAGCCACACAGACTCTTTGTGACACACCACACTGCAGCAGCTCCAGGCAGACAGCAGAGCAGCTTCATATTGGAAAACAAAGCTCTAACAAAAGCTTTATTTGGTGTTCCTCAGCTTCGGAGCACACAGGTTGATAGATTACTGCCGTGGGTTATCCAGGGAGTCCCAGGTAGAGCTCAGCACACATTCTTACCAAGAACCACCAAACAGAACAAAAAAAAAAAAGTTCAGAAATGCTCTGTTTCTCATGGGAACAAACATATATGGCACTACCGAGTGCAACCTGGTACAACATCTGAGCAAAAGAGCAGGCTTGGCTGTGACAGATTCAGAGATGGACACCTCCCTGCTGCTGTACTTGAAGCTAAAGAACCCTTGCAGGTACAGTGCAATAGGTGCAGTCTAGCAGCAGCTGCCTTGGAAAAGGTCAAAACAAAAGCATACTGCCTACAGCCACCGTGCTCCATTCTGCTGTTTCCTCTCTAGAAGGACGAGAGCAGCAAAAGAACTTTCCATATTCCTGGAAATCAACTGAGATTGTTTTACGTCCTGATTGTTTCAGAGCCCTTCTATCACAGAGCCACCATAAAGCAGCACCTCCTTTCCAGACAGAATCTTCAAAGCTTGCTCTTGCCAAGCTGGCTGAGATCAATTTCTGCACACAGCAGGGGAAGGAAGCTGACTGACCACTTACATACTAGAAAATACACAAGTTAAAGAAATAATTAAGCCTCTTTCCCGTTAAACCCATCAGCCAAACTACACAGACCTGCAAGCTGGGACCTGCGAAGAAGACCCATCTCCTTCTTCCCATCACGGTCTCTAAAATGGTTTCCACAAGTTGATGAGATCACATTTCTGTCTCGTTCCTCCCACAATTAATTCTGCAGGAGGCAGAGATCAATGCTACTATAATTCATCTGTTCATCTGGACCACCAGCACCTGGTGATCGACCGCACTGGGGCAGCAGATGAGCCACCAGCACAAAGCACTCCCAGCAGCTTTGCTCAAGGAGCTCAAGTTGGGCTCTCACATCGGGGGCTTACCTTAAAGGGCTGAAAACCCAGCTCACACAAATCCAAATCTGCAGAAATCAGTCTCACAGAGGCTCAAGTCCTCTCTCTCCCACTAAAACAGAAGTACAGTCAGCAGGAATTACTGTATCTCCCTGGTTAGGGACACGCATCAGTTTGCTGTTTCCTACTGCTGTAAATAAATTTCACATCATGCTGCTGAATAAAGCTCTCTTTCCAATCAAACTGCTCTTCTCTGCTGAACCAACTCAGCCCACATCCCAACGTTCACAACACCGCATCCACTGTGGATCAAGAAGCCAAGGCACCTCCACTCAACCACGGAGGAAGAAGAAACAGATTACAAAGGCAAAAGATTTTGTCTACATGTGTCCTGGCACTCAGCATTACAGAAACGAACATCCAAAAGCTCACAGCAGCTCACCAGGGCTTACTGGAGCACAAAGCATGCTCATTCTGCCCCCATTTACCCTCATGCTGTTCTCAGCACCCCTGGGCTGCATCGCAGGGCACGCTTAGAATTGGTTGTGAAACGTCTGCAAAAGTCAATCTTCACCTTAATGGAGAAGAGGAAAGGGAAACATACTCAGCTCCATTTCACACACACCCAGACAATGCCCGTGTGCTTATCTGTCACACCAACTCACAAACACGAGGCAGATCAGCTGCGATGTGCAGATTAGCTGGTTCCCACACTCAGAGGAAGCTTGGCTCTGCCGCTAAGCTTCTCTGTGACCAGAAAAGAAGTTTGACTTATAGACACTGTGGATGAAGACACTGAACATAAACCACGACTCTGCACACCTTAAAGTTTCCTTTGAGAACCTCTGGGCACCTTGGAGGCTATAAGATCCAACCTGTTATTAATTACGGAGCCCACAACAAACCTCTTCATCAGGTCACAGTAAGAGAAATTAAGTAACTAAAAAAATTCATTGCTCTGGTATTTCTATGTAAGGTCCTTGAAGCATCATTTACTCCAAATGACTACTCTGCACAGAGCTTGAAGCACACACTGCTCCTGCAGCACTGCCACAGCTCTGTTCCTTCTCATCCTTTGTCAGCAGGGAGAGTCACACTCATGCTGTGGCTCGGTCAGTGGGTGCTCTGAAGCTCCATCCACATCCTTTCACCCTGGCTGCTTCTCTGAGCTGTCTGAAGCACAGCTCTGCCTGCCTGAGGGAGGAGGCCAGGCTTCACCTGCCCATTATCTGCTCCCCTGGTCATCAGCACAGTGACTTACTGAGAGAGGAGGGCTGGGACTGCAGAGCCGCTCAGTTTGGTTTGCAGATTTACTATCTGCAGATGCTGGGTTAAAAACAAAACAACTATTGCAAAGAGCATGCACAGCCAGACGCTGCTAATATCTACATCAGCTCCTAGAAGGGATGTAGTTAGTTCCTTCTTTATTCACAGCCAGCACTGTCAGATAAGCTGTTTTCCAGTTGTTATTGGCTAATCTTACTGTAAGACGTTGCCAAAAACAAGTGAAACACTTCCAAATCTGCAGAAAGACATCTTCCAGCCCAGAGGGATCCCAAGGTGAGGATGACTGTGGGTCCTCTCACGGGATGCCAGATGAGCTAGGGAGACTGCTCTCTCCACACTGCAAAAAATGAACTGGTTGGGATCTCAGTTTGCTGGGCACTGAACCGATGCAATCCTTAAAACATCCACTGTTCAGGAGTGCACCACTTCTAATTAGCAACAGACCACATGCAACATTCACAAGCGAGGGAAGTTTTAGGAGGCAAATGCTTTAACTGACTGAAGCATTTCCAACTTCACACTTACCTATACCCTCCTGCACAGTGATTCTTCCGTGTACTTTCTGTGTTTACATTTAATATCACTTTAAAAGACGAGCAATCGTATCGCAGGTAAGCTCCTACCAACCCCACAGACAGCTGCTGAACTGCTGAGAACTGACCCCAGTTACACACACCTCTGATCCGCTGCTGGACAAATTTAGGACGCTCTCTTCCTTTTCCACCTACACCACAATCCTAAAAAAACAAAACCCATCACCATAAAGCACTGTTCTCCCCAAAGCGATGTACTCACCTGAGGAAAATCACCATTTTTTGGTAAGAAGTCAGTGGGGTCCACAGATGCATAGTTTGTATCCAAGAAATGTGGTCTGCTGATGGGATTCATACAAAAATCGTGAGAGGAATTAAAATATTGCCTGTAAGGAAATGGGAAAAGCAGTTATTTCCTGTCGGCCCTTAGCATTCCTCAGGTTGCTTCAGACTCCATCAGCAGCAGCAAAGGGGCAATTATGGGGTGACACACACAAAAAGTTGATTTAGAAAAGCTAGGTTTATTCGGAAGAGGTATCTGTGAGGCAAAATCAGACATCTGCAGGATCTGCCTCAAGACTGAGAATTCTGTTCCTCAGCAATTTGCGTGGACTAAGAAGGATTTCACAGAAAAGAAGAGTCCATGGGACTAAATGTTTTCGCCCTGGCAACAAAGCAGAACTGAGGCTCTGAGGCTCCCAGCACCCAGTGCCTGACGGTGTGATGGACACACTATGTACGGACAAGCATCGAGTTGCATGGAAATATCACACCCAAACCCCTGCTCAGGTCATAAAAAATGAGGCAGCCCTCCCTGCAAGCGAGCCTGGGGACTGGGACAGGCAACAGCACCTTCACACCCTGCAGGGACCTCCACCAGCCACAGAGCTCAGAAAGACAGATAGAAACTGAAGGGTTAGGAACATGCAAGCCCAGACAGAACCGTTAGTCCAGACAGAGATGGGTTTCAGATGTAAGTGATTTTACCTTGACACAAGGCAAAACCTCTATCGACCTAATACAAGAAAGAAAAGCAAAGGTCTTCTGATCAGCCCCTGCTGCAGAGGGGATGCACCAGCCCCTCCTGCCTCCCTGCCCCAAGCTCCTGCCTCCTCTGAGCAGAAAGGAGGGAAGAAGGGCAAAAGAGCAATTCCCTTCCTCCTTCCTGGGAGCTCTGTATTCCACGGCTGTCCTCTGGCTTTGCTATTACGCACACGAGCCCTTTCTCTCTCCTGCAGCAGCAGGAATGTGCTCTGTAATCCTTCCCGTAAGGGCCGTGCACTCATGCTGCTTGGGCAATCGCCACCCAACATGCTTTCATGCTGGAATCACTGAAACGTTTCACCCCATCAGACTGTTTCCTCTTGCGGCCAGCTGTGTGCTCTCCACAGTGCCAAGGTTACAGAACCCAGAGCAATAAGCTTTAGCAAGGGGAAGGAGAAGCAAAACTGAAAAAGAAATGCCATCCAGGAACAGATCTGGGGATGGCTCTGCTGCTGAACTGTAAGCAATTAGGGACACGTGTGGCTAGCAGCTCACCACCACGCTTACACTTGCACACGTATTCATGTACAGGCACACTTATCTGCTCATTTTTCCTCCTTTCTGCATCATTAAAGACAGAATCCTCAATCCATTCAGCCCGATTAAAATCTGTGTACAGATTCTGGGAAGTAAAGTATTTATGGAGACGGAAGGGCTTGATTAAAATGCTTTCCAGCTGAAATTGCTGTGTTCTCACACTCTCTCCTCTGCACAAGGACAGAGCTTGGCCACCACTTAACAAACCAACCAGGGAAACTATTTTAAGAGAAAAACGATCATTGCCTCCTACCTCCCCAGTGCCTCATGGGTTGGATAGGAGTCAGCCAAGGTAACAGGAAGGAAACCAAGATAGCCCCAACCACCCTGGCCTGAATTGCTGTGGAATGAGCAGTGCTGGCATGCTGCTTTGTTTCCCTTAACCTTGGTTTTGAAATCTGTGAGTGCGAGACTCACTTTGTTCTTGCACTGGAGAAGCACTATGCTCTTCAGGCAGAGAGTGCTGCATTTGCTGTGATGCAGGAACCTGCTGTGAGCCCCCAGAAGGGGGATGCTTTACAGCACCTCAGCAGCTCCCACCCCACCACGTCCCATGGGAAGCCAGCCCCTCCAGTGAAACCACACAGTGCTGGTCTTCCCCTTCTGTTTGTCACAGATAATCTGGCTCAAGAGCTCACTTTCCATCAGGTTACACGTGCCAACCCAGTGACACCTCCTTCAACTGGTATGGATTCCTCTCTGCCCCAAAGCAAGGCAACAAATCTAAACCCAAAGTCATCTGTAAGGAAAAGAACATCTAGAACCATAACCAGAGGGACATCTCCGTGTAGGAAAGCATGAAGGGAAGCACACAACGTCCAGAACCCAACAAGCACACAGCCTTACAGCAGCCACGCTTCCTACCCTTCTGTAAGGAATAAAGCAGAGAAATTCTTTCATCCCTGAGCTCTGGGGCTTTGTGAGCTGGGCGGGGGAGCATCTTGGGATTACATCCATTTCAGACAATTGCTTTAAAGAGCAAAGCTGCTTTTTTGCTGCCACCCACTCTAAATATAGAAGCAGTGGAACAGTCTGGTACAAGGCAAACCTGAGCTGACATCTGACTCACCCCAACCATTTGATGTCCGTCCAGCCAGCGGGTCTCTGGGTAAGGCTATTCCTAAAGAAACTTGTAGGGCATTTTGTTTGCTTGTTCTTTGATAATAATAATTAAAAAAAAAAACCCACACAACTTGTGTTTTCAACAGCAGGAACCTGCAGATGGGCCCTCACTGGAATCCACACCTCAGGTGAGCCAGTGCAATCCACATCCCTCCCAGGAGGTGGGCTTCCATCCCTTGATAGCTTGCCATAACCTCACACCAGCTGCTCATCAATGCATCCAGGACAATTGAATCCCTTTTAGGACCACGCTGCAATCTCACTATCTGCTCTGGGGACTTTGGCTAGGCTTTATGCTCTGATGGTACAGCCCTCCACTCAGAGATGCAAGCTCCATATTTCCAGGCAGCAAGCGAGCAGAGTTCACAGGCTGCACAGGTATTGATCCTGGAGTTGCCTGTTTTAGAAACCACAGAAGAAATCTTTGCTCCAGTTTTTGAGAAATACATTTTGTACGTGTGTGTGACACCGCTTTCAACAGCACCAACTGTGCTGACCTAGAATTCCTTGAAGGAAGGGAAGTATTGGGCTGACTGCTGCAAAAATCCCAGCTCCTCAGGGACAGTTGCCCTAGAAATTAACCGAGCTCCAGCTCTTCCCTACGGAGGATTTGAATGCCTTTTGTTCTTCCAGAAACGTTTAATACACTGTTTACATTTTCAGGTTAAGAAAGTCTGAAAGAAAGAGGCAAGCTTTGGTATCTTTTAAACAAATTCTCTAGCACGAAACTACTGAAAAGAAACAGGAAAAACCAGCTCCGGGACAAAGCTGTTGCCATGAGAGTAAACCACGTTCAAACACAGCCACTCGCAAATGAGATTTCAGGATTTCCACCTATGACATCCCAGCCCTGTATCCCACCCCAAAGAGATCCAGCAGCACTAAAGGACAGAGCTCTTCATTTGTCCTCGAAACACAGATACAGAAAATTTCACCTGAAAGGTCACTTTTACAGTTACCAGGGTATGAAAAGCAAGAAGCTAACGATGAAGTCTGGGCCGAATTCTCAAGGCTACAATGAGCCTCACTTCCTAAAGAAACGGTAACAAAGTCAACAAGTTCACATCTGCATTAAAAGCAGGCACGTCTTTGAAGGATAAAGGCCACAACATTTCCAGTAGATTGGACAAAAACTGCAAAGAGCAGCACTGGAAAAGAGGAAAGCGAAGGGCGAAACCAGAACAAATAGACAAAGGAAAAAAAAAAAGAAAACCAACACAATAGACAAACACAATCTAATCCTGTGGTTTGATACAGCAGAACAGAAATTCTGTTACAGCTCTCTTGAGAATTCACCAACTGTAATTTTACAGGAATCATGCTCAAAAAGCACGCTCTTTTCCAATCAGAGACAGGCCTGCTAAAAGCAGATACTGAACCTCTCTGAAAAGTTCTGATCTCTCACTTTGGGGTGTAACAGACAAGGCAGAGCTCCATGCAGCACCTATGGGACAGATTCTTCATCATTATACACCAAGATCTGCCCTGTTTCACTTTGCAAGCTGAGGAGGCCCAGGCACATGAGAAACAAGCAGAACTAACTCAAGAGACAAAAGCAGTCTCATCCCTCTGAACACAGAAGCTGAATATCACTACTGACAGCCAGGCTGCAACTCGGACACCCGTGAGGATGAATCCCTGCTCTGCAGAAACATGCAGCAATCCATTCAGGAAGGAGGTTAAACTAAATCCTCAAGCGCCAGGAACACAGTGTGTTATCAAACTCTCCTCCTTTTACCTTCCTTCCTTCCACCTCTGACCTAATTAAAAACATATCCTGTCTCTGTGCCACTCCCCACATTCACAAAGAAACCAGAGCAGCCATCAGCGTCACCCAGTCCCAGCAGAGTCCCAAATGGCACGAGGCCATTTTACCTCCTGCCATCCCCAGTGCTCATCCTTCTGCTCCAGGACAGAGGTACATCACAAAGGATGGGAACATCACTCACTGTTATATATAGATCCCCCCCAAAATGCTATTTGCAGCATGTGATCTAGGTGATTTTCTGCACGGGGCAGCTTTACTTAGGAGGAAGTCACAACTTCTCACACGAGCTGGTTTCTCATCACCTCACACCTTGTGGAGTGAGCTTATCAGTGAAAAGTATCAGTTATAACCTGAAGAAAAAGACAGACTCACAAACCCCGCATTGCACAGTCAGGGGTTGTATAGAGTTTTTCAACAAAGACATGAGATTATAGTATTTGCCCAGTTTCCAGTCACCTACACTGCAATAGATTTGAATGTCACTTCACACAAGCCTGCCACCAGTACCAGCAGTCTGTCCTTTCTTGTCTGTGCTATCTGCATGAAGCTACAGACGCACAGTGAATTTGTTCAGCTGGACTGTGCTAATGGGGTGTTCTTAACAACTCCATTAGTGTAACAAATCCAGGAAGAAACAAGGCTGTTCCTCTCTTGCAGCAGCCACCAGGTTTACCAGAAATCAAAGCTTTGTTGTCTTTGTGTTTTGTCTTTTCTTTTCTTTTTTCCCTTTTTCGAGTTGTTTGCTGCTTTTCCCAAGATGTATCAGTTTATGAAATGCCACAAGATGACTGTGATGCAATTATTTCCCCATCAGTTAGAGAAATAAACAAGGAAAGCACTAAGAAACAGCTGAATCACAGGGTGTGCAAGAGCGGAGGAAAATCGTATAAAGGAGAACAGCACTCACTGGTTTTCACTTGGGAAAGATGAGGTTGGGAAAGGAGTGGGATAGCAGTCACTCCACGAGTCAGCAGCCAGCATGGAACTCTGAAAGCAGAACACAAAACAGTCAGAGCAGAGGAGCAGCACTACTCCCCTCCAACCCCAGTTCATCTTCCCACTCCCCCACGCAGTGCCCACGTATGAAGCACTTGGTGAGAAGGGCCTCCTTTTTCCATATTTCTCAATGTGGGAATGTGGGAATAATTCAAACATGATTTATAAACAGAGAACTGTGGGGACGTAGAGGCATTTCTGGGGCAGAGGATTGCTTTTTGCCCTGTCCAGAACAAACATCTCAGGGATTCAGTCTTGTTTCAGAAGCCATACTGGGACAAATACAATCCTATTCATCTCAAAAAAGACACAGGTGGACCCAAACACAGCTTGAGTATCTGCCTCAGAGAGAGGAGCAACATGGAAACAAAGTTCAAGATGCTGCACAAAGGCCTTTCCCCAGCAGCCTGGCACCTCCCACCATGTAAAGAGGGATCGTTTTAATCACAGCTGTTTTTTCCCCCTCCCATTTCAAAAGCATTCAACAGCCATCACCGCAACCCTCCAGCATTCGCAATCAATACTTCATTGAACACACCCTGGCCAGCTGCCTGGTACACAGCTCCTGTACAAGGACTCCCAGGATGCAGTGGCGGGGACTGTTGTCTGCACCCTGCCCAGACTCCTCCTGGGGGCAGGGGGACAGCCCTGGGCATCATCCCCCCCCCTCCAGAGTCACCCTGCAGCCTCACCTCCATGGGCGGCATGGTGAGCGGGGAGCAGAAGCCAGGGATGCTGCACAGGGCATCTCCTGCGGGCTGCTGCTCACGCTGAGGGCAGCTGTTCCCCCCATCCATGGCTGCGTGTGCTGAGGGCATCAGCCTGTGTCCTGCATGAAGTCCTCAGGGCCGGGGGAGCAGGCTGCAGAGCGGGAGGAGGCTCTTTATCTGTGCTCCTCACCCCGTAGCATGTCCTGCAATGGAAAAGAAAGACATGTTTATGGTTTGGGAAGAACAGAGGTGTTTTTCTGGGAAACTCAGCTCTCAAAGATCACCACCCCTGGAATTCACCCACACGGTGATGTTGCAGCAAGCACTTCTCCTGCCTCAGCGCACACACCGTACACACATCTGGCAGACTGTCATATGTCTGTGACTCCTGCAGTAGACTGAGTGCTGGATTTTAGCTTGAGGAATTTTCTTCTCGATGCACAAAAAGATTTTGCACTTCTCAGCAAAGTCTCCGCTACAAATGGTCTGTTTCCCAAGACCACTCATTTGCACAGCTACTCACGCTGGCTCACTAAGTAACTTGGCAGGCTTGAGCTGTTAGGAAGCAGCTGAAACGCCACACAAAGGCCGGCTAGATACCCACATGCCACCAGTAATCAGCATCTATTAGCACACAAGCACTTAATTCAGCCCAGTGAATGCCAGGTTCAGTTCTCACAGCCAGAAGAATGTGACCCATGGTGGGGCACCACCTCTCCAAAACAGCCCTGGCACCACTGACAGAACACACACAGCCAGTGCCTCCGGCTCCGTGAGTAGCTTACACAGTGCTGCCCGTGGCAAAATAAAAGCTTTTTCTCAGCCTGACACTGTTTGCCATCCACCTTCAGTCCAAAGAGGCTCACATGGATGGAGCATACAGCTCAGACCTCTCCCCCACTGCTACGTGCAGCAAAGTGAAACTGGATGTTACATACTCCTATCACTGTTGACCTAAGATACAAGAACTCAGCAGCTGCCCCTTGCTCTCCCTGCTGCCAGCAAGCACAGACAAGCAAGAGAAAAGTGTACATCTTCCTCGGTCCACCCTCTGCCTCCCATGACTCCGCTGCCAGCACTGGCTAATGAAACTTGCTAATGCATCTTCCTCGAGCTAGAAACACCAAGCAGCACAAGCTGAAGCTGCAACTTAAAGCACAGCAACTTCGGTCTTCAGAAGACACCGTTTGCTGCAAGGAGTGCCTTTGAAAAGACACTCCTGAGTCAGAGTCCCTTTAAAAATAAAGCGACCCTTCAGCCAACAGCATTATTTCTGCATTTGGAATGGAAAGTGAAACTGAAGTGACTGTTTGCTCCTGTCCTTGGGCAGCAGCTGCCAGGGCAGGACAGCTCTGGGAGAAGGGGCACCAGCTCGGGAGCCTTCACATGGAAGCTCTCTCCCTGGGAAGGCACAGAGGGACACTGCCTCCAAAGAACGATGCTCATTCTGCTGCAAAAAAGCATGGCCAATTTTAATTAATTGCTAAATGAATAAATGCTCTTTACCAAGGCCCGGAATCGCCAGGATCCTTTTCAATGACCTTATTTCACCATAGATTTGCTGCGGTCTCATTCTTTTACTACCAGAAGTGTTTCTTTTTATTGCGCTATAAAATCCACACTTGGGCTTTATAGTCCATAAGCCCGGGAGCAAAAGTAGTTAAAAACACTCCACTAGCACCCCAGCACCCTAATTAACATACTGGCCTCAGGCCTCCTGATTTATTAGCCAAACATCATCAGCAGGGTTCCCAAAAAGCAGCCTGCCCACCGTGTGCAGCCCTGCTGCCTCATTAGGGTCTGCACACACACAGCCTTCCCCAGCAGCGACCCGCTCAGCAGCAGGAACCCCATTCACACATAACAAAGTGCTGATGCTGAAGCTGAGGTGTCTCCTGCTTGAGGAGACAGCTCCCAGACACAAAGGGCTGTGGATGGATCCCTCGGGCAGAGCTATGCTCCTGTCCCACCTATAGAGCAGGAAAGATCGTGGCGACGTTAAAACATTCAAGGAATTCTTCCTCCTGAAGCACACAGTTTATTGGAATACAGCTTGCAAACGGGGCTGCATAAATGCAGACTTCGACCTCCAGCCCATAGTGAAGACATGCAGGAAGAAGGCTCTGTCAGCACGAAGCAAAGCAGCGGAGCTATCCCTCGAGATGCTCTTTTTTCCCCTCACACTTTTTGGGTTGCTTTCTTCTTTTGCTTTCTATTTTTTCTCTGATGCCACTGGGTGGTCGACAAGAGATCCTACGAAGCTTTAATTTCTATCTTAGGAAGGAAGTGGTGAGAGAAAGGCTTAAACACAAAATAAGACAAAGGTTTATCACAAAGGTTTATCCACGTTGCAAGTGAAACTGAAGGGCTGGCTTAAAGAGCAGCTCTGCCTCAGCCCTTCTCAGTCACAGCCCTCCCCACTGCCCTTCCCACTCAGTGGGTGTGACAACAGGAGCCATGCTGACAGTGCTGGGACACCCAGACCCCCCCACAAAGCAGCAGAGACCCACGACTAGGATTGTTTGCCACCTCCATCAACCTGCTCCGAGTCCCCCAGCCTTCCAATCCGGGCAGACTGAAAGGAACACAGAGCAACAGAACAACGTAACGAAAAAAATCCGAGACTTTATTCAAATCCATAGAGCTGCACATGGCACAGATAGCTTCCCTTTGTAGATCACTTCAAATGAAGCTTGGCTGCTGCTGAGCAGAGGTGGGGAGGAGCGCCGACCTCAGGGTCAGCATCACAGACACACTTCAGAGATATCGACGTCCTCTGGTGCCTCTAAAACACCGTCCCCGTTCTCACCAGAGAGCTCTGGGATTTTGTTTTTTGTTTTACTTCTTTCTTCCAGTTTGTAACAGCTTTCGAGAGGAAATCAGAAGCAGTTATATTCCCGTAACAGCTGTAGCAAATAGACAGCTTTACTTCTACATCCAAAGTAACTTATAAAGGGGAAAATCAATAGCAGCACTTGTGCCTGCTCTGCATCCCCGTGCAGCACCAGGTCTCAAGGGCTGGATGCGTGGCAGACTACAGCAGCCTCGGATCATCCTTAGGAATACTCCTGCACAATAACCCAGACCCAATCAGCAAAACGAAGGAAAAGGGCTTAAAAAGTGTAAACTTCAATGCTCCAGCAACAGTCAGATGGTAAAGGGCAATGTGGAATTGCTCAGAGCAGCTCTAATTCAGCAGCAGCCCAGCAAGCCGGAGTGTTTGGTTGGGAGCCCCAAGGAATGCAGTGACAGCGAGTGATGCCCAGACCCCCATGGGTTCCCCATCTTGCCCCCTGGATCACACTGAAGATTCCCTCATTTCCTAACAGTAAAAATGGACATTTGCTGACTATCAGATTTTCACAATATCTACTCCATAAGCCTTAACGAGCAGCGTGCCACCACCAGGCTCAGGAACCACAAACTGACTGTGGCTTTTTATAGAACTAGAAAAGAAAATGCAGGATCACGGAAAGCAGTGACCTCAAATCCCAGGGCAGAGCTGCTGGGGCTGAAGCTGCTCCAGTTGCAGCATGGCCCCATGCGGGTCCTGGGTGCCAGGAGGTAACACTGGCAGCATCCAAAAGCTCCCCATACACTTCAAAATACAACTGCTATATAACTAGACTGAATTTCTGGATGGTTGCACTGCTTGTTGTATAGAATTAGCTGAAGCGTGCCATTGTCATCACTACTTAGGAAGTAAACAACCAAAAAAAAACAACCAAAAGAACCAAACAGTGGAAGGATAAATCCCTACGAACTGCTGGAACTGATCTTGCTTTGTGTCATTGTTTTTTCATTCGTTGCCACAAAACCTATAAAAAAAGATATCTAGTTGCAAAAAAAAATGAATGAAGAGCACAAGCCACAAAGCTGGACACCCTAACAGCTTCCAGCCCAGCAGAAGTGCTCCGGAACCACTGAGGACAAGGCTCCTGTCACCAGCAGTCATGGTAAGGAAGGCAAAAGTGGGAAAGGAGAACAGCAGCACCCGGGGCAACCTGGGACAGAGAGAGCTGAGCCCCAACAACAAACAGGTGAAGCCCCCAATGCTGCGGGCACTGCTGAGAAACAGCAATGTGTCCCTCCTGATGTGGGGTGATGGCACTCAGCAGTGCTTACACCAGCCAGGGAACCAAAGCCCTGGGCTGGCTGCTGCTCCACCAGGCAGCTGGGGCTCATAGTGAAACTGCTCCTGCCAAGCGTGACAAAGCCCCGCGAGCAATGGTGAGTCATTCTGACTAAGCTATAGGAGCAATTCCTATATTGGTAAGTTTGCTTACAGGTTTGCTATTCAGCCCAGGACACAGGAGGCAGGAATTCCTCCTGCCCAGGTGTTATGGACAGCACATAACAAATTTTAACAGCCTGATCTGTGTAGAAGTGTACACTTGCAGGAGCAGTTTCAGATTGGAAGCACACAAGGATCCGTCCTGCAGCAGCCAGCACCAGCAGCACTGTGGTGAGGGCTCAGCTCACAGGTACCTGCATCCAGGAGAGGTGGGAGCCCACAGCATGCTCAGGACAGGTGAGCATTTCCTCCTGGTTCTATTTCAGCCTCTGTTACTCACTCCAAGTGTTCTGTTTTAAAAGAAGATAGTCAGGAAACCACGGGCATGCTCAGAACAGTCAAAGCTGAACCAGATGAGCATTGAGTTACCACGTACCTGTAAGAAGAGAAAGGGCTCTGAAATGTGACCCTGCTCCTCTCCTGATGCAGCCAGCCCCCGGGGCTCTGCTCCACCTGCGTGGCTCCCCAGGAGCACAGCTCAAACAAGAACTGCCCCAGGAAACAGGAACCGAGCACCACACCATGCTGTAAAGTGATTTTACGTCTCTGTGACTGAGCTAGCTCGAAGTTCCTCTTTAATGTTTCTTCTTGCCATATTTTTGGACAGAGTTTAGACTCAATGTTCTGCCTTGAACAATGGGGAAGAAGGCCTTGAAGCAGGGCCCCAGCCCCTGGCACTGGCAGGGACTCACACCATGGAACAGGAAAACCAAGGAGGAAAAGTCAGGGTCAGTCCTGCATGTCTTCAGCTTTGCATATTAGAAAGCATAAAAGAAAACGAGCCTGATGCAGACATCTTAAGAAGTTACAGAAGAGTAAAGAAAAACTTATCCTGAGGCTGGTGAGGAACACAGCTCAGTCCAGATACAATAGCACAGGATAACATCAATCTAGAAGATAATAAGCATCCGTGATGAAAACTGAATCACTTTAGGGCATGCTAACCCAGCACTTTAAGTCACCTTGATCTCCTGAATGCTTTCAGCTAGAAAGAATGCACACTGGGTACACTTGTTCTGTACAGGCTTAGCCCCATATCTGTGCACACAGCACCACCAGGTTTGGGAGTGAGACAAGGAAACGGGGAAATCCTCACTATTTACCTGGGCTCTGCCAGCCAATGAACTGCAGTGACTGAAAACAAACTGTCTGACATTAACTGCTGCAATTACATTGTAAGCAGAAAGAAGAGCTGAGATCATTCTGAAGCTTCTTGCCAGATCTATCCAAGACATACGGTGGTGCACGTAAAGGAGCCAGCTTGTCCTCCAAAGACAGTGGCACACAACAGACTGAGAAGGAAGAACTCTGCCTTCCCAGCAGTACCGGCCTCTCCTCGTTTGAAGTTAAGGTCATGCAGAGAAAAACTGAAAATCAAAGGCAGCTTTTGGGCAGGAAGCATCCTCAGCAGAATACGGAATGTCCCATGCAGGTAGACTGAAGTCAGGTGTGATTACATTAACACGTAGGAAACCTTTATTACAGCTGGCAAGGAAAAAGTAAAAGCTGAAAACCAGCACACAGAGACCAGGCAGGGGCACAGGCTGCAGCTCAGGCACACAGAACAAGGAAGAGCAGCCCATAAAGTCAGGGCAGAATCTGACTTGCTGGAGGAATCCCTCTCCAAAAGGTGCGCTGTTCTCACTGTACAGACAGCAGCAGTTTAGCTGTTTCCAGGTACAATACACAAGCTATCAGGCAAAATCAGCACAATCCTTCTGCAAAAAATGACATATTCCTCACGGATCTGCAGCATTTCACATTAATCTGCACCAAACGCTGTGCTGACAGCCTGCAGCCAGGCACAGCTCTGCTATTCCCCGACGTGCAGCTTGTGTCCAGGGAGTTTATCTACACTCCAAGACCTGCAGGAAGGTGCCTGTGAAGTTAAGCCCCACCAGGAACTCTCTGAAGTGAAAATGACATTACTGTGGGTGTGAAGAGAAGAGCACAGGAGCAATGTTTACGCCACACAGGTCTGCCATGGAAACAGTCACACCACCAGTGAGGAAGTGCCCCACAGCTCTGAGGGCCTCCGTGTACAGAGAGGGGAACTGCACCGATAGGGGCTCCCACCCAGCCCCATGGGGCCCCCCTCCCCCCAGGAGAAGGGTCAGTGCCACAGAGCACTCCCAGCAGCCAGGGCTGTGGCTCCAGGCTCATGCTGCTCAATGCCTGGACGCTCCTCTGCACCGTTTGGATGCTGGCAAGAGACACAACAGCCTTAATCCTCAAAAGGAAAGCACAGAAACAGGAGTCCAACTAATGAAAGAGGAGAAAAAGTCAATCTGCAGCCTTGATGCTGGCGTCTGCCCCAGTGTGCCATGCCCTGCATTTTCTTGGATTAATGGCACAGCAGCTTTACCAACAACGCAGATGGAGGAGAAAGGCCCATTAACCTATCTAGAAGGTGGCTTATATCTTCCACAGATACCTTTGTTTCAGGGCAGCAGAAACAAAGTTAACTGCTGATGCTACCGATAGCACTGACCTCACTTCTCCCTCACAGGGCTCACAGCAGAGCACTGTTTCTCCTGCTCCCCCAGACCCTCTCCACCAGCAGAGCTGCCAGTCCCCACTGCACCATTCCAAGCCTCATGTCACTCCCCCCCCACACAATAAAGCTGCTGTAGTATGGCCAGCCCTGTGCTCAGACTGCAGGCCCCTCTGCCTCCCAGTGTAACATGCTATTACTTCAACAGGGACTCAAACATGTTTGAAGTAAGGCTTGCTTATAGAGATAAGGTGAATCTGTCTTCTTGTCCCTTTTTATCTGTCCCTGCCGCTCCATCAGGGAGGACAGATACAGCTGCTTCTGGACAGAGCACACTTCCCATACCCGATATTCTTCTGCCAGGGAGCACTCAGCACATTGTTGTGGAAGCTCACCCAGCACCACTCACACACAGCCACGAGCTGACATCCCCAGGGTGAGATCGCACGGTCCCATCCACCTGAGCTAAGGCTGGAGCAGCTCAGACAGGAGCACCTGCCTGCTCCTGGAGCCAGCCTCAGAACACACCTGCAAGGCAGAACTACGCCATTATCCCAGATAATTAGAGGGAAAGAGAAGAGCAGAAACGCACAGCTCGCTGAGGCTCAAAGCCAAGGAATGCAATCTCCAGATCTACGCTCTGCACACTGCTGTAGGGACACTCACAAGAGAAGCTGTGGAAGAAATGCTCCATGTGGGCTGAGCAGGACCTGACACCGGCGCTGCCACGTGGGGTACGAGTACTCCGCCTCACACACTGCACCCCAGGACATCAAAGCATGCTTCCCTACTGATCACGAGCACATAAACAGCAGCTCTAACCAGACAGCTTTCAGGCAGGCTCAGCACACACTTTCTCCGTGAAAGAGGCATGTGTTGGCCTCTCACGGCTCCGTGTTTACAAATCTTGATCGCGTTACCAAAAAAGACTGAAGAGTTTTAAACTGAAAAAGTGTTTCAGGAGAATATAAAACTTCTAATTAAGCCCATACTGCTTTCCAGAGAGATCCAGACTCTCACGATTGAAAGTCACAGTGCAGTATTCAGTGGCTGCACAGTTGGCTCTTTATTACAGTGTCACTGTTCAAAAAGCTTGAAACCTGTGTCAGCATTTTCATTATAAACCCTCCAATTCAGGGCTCTATAACTTAAACATTAAAAAAAAAAAAAAAAGCCCTATTCAGTCAGGAAACACAACCCTCAAACAAACCACAGGCTCACTACTTTAAACACAAAAATTAAAAATAAAAATAAATAAAAAGGAAAACTCAGCCCCTGTACGCTTCAGCGTTAAAAATAAATCAATCACTCTGCAGTGAGCAAAGCTGTCGCTTTTCAGTGAGCGTCCAGCTTGGCAGACACATCCTGTCCCATGTCTGACACATGATGGAGTGTGACGTTCCTGTTCTGAAGGCGGCAGGGATGGGAGGGGGATCGAGCTCTGGGCAGCACAAAGCCCACCCCCAGAGCCCAAAGGGGGGGATGACGGACTTCCCTTGAAGTCTGTTCCTGCTCAGGGAAGAGGATGTGAGACCTTGGAAAGTATGGAAGGAAACTGCATTTGGTGATCTGTTACAAACTTCTACATTTGGATGTAAGGGAAGAAAGATCCACACGCGGGCTCAGGAAAATCTTTCAGATTACTCAGAAGAATCAAATTAAGAACTAAACATCGAAGAAAATAAGTTGTAAAATTCACTGGCTGTGCTATCCTCTGTCGGGCTCTGCGGGTTTACCATTACATTGTTCTTGACGAAGCACAGTTTCACTTTCACCAATCTGAAAGCCCTACACAAGCAATAACACAATTCCAAGAGGAGAAAAAGCACTACCAGAGAAAACAGGTGGGGGAAGCATGCTCCTCTTTCCCAGCACCAGTCAGCCATCCCAGCCACTGCATGAAACAACCAGACCAAAAACATCACCCCAAATTAGACAGAGCGCCCACAGTGGAGCTTCACTGAAGCTTCAGTGGATTAAGCTGCTAAAGGCGTTGTCTTATTTTAGGAAAAGGAGAGTACAAAGAGCGGGTGAACGGATAACCATCAAGAAAGAGCAAGCAGCAGAGATGAAACCAGAATTCAGGCTTCTGAAGCCTGCAGCTGGCATCCTAACTAACAAAGGCTGCAGAGTTTTTACAGCTGTAGGGGACACACACCGTTCCTTGGACACAAAGCAAAACACTGATGCGTGTTTTTCCACTGCAGCACATCCCTTCAGCCAGCTGCCACCGAGTTCAGCTGCGCCCACTCCGGGCTCGGTGTTTCAGATGATGTGGATAACTCACGGAAGACCACAGCACACACACAGCCTGCGTCTTTCCGCCCACATTTACAAGCACGGCACCGCACAGACCAGAAAAACCTCACAGGATCCCAGTGAGGAACCGACAGAACTTGCCCTCCAAAGGACCAGCTCGTTTCACTTGTAAATGGAGCGCGTTAACCCGCAGTAGGATAGAGTCCTCTTACAGCTACTTCAGAGAACGGAGCTCTTTCTCAAACGTGCCATCAGTGCTTAATTACGTCACGAGCTAGGTATGCAGGTGACTGCTAACAGCGGACTTAAGAGCCCGCTGGCACAGCTCTATCCCTCAAGCGCTCTTAATTGGGCCATTAAGAACCGCACCACAACAGGCAGACGCGAGCACCGAGGCCGCGGTGACGGTTCGTGCGTCCACTTAGCAGCGCTCGATTCAAAAGCGCCTGAACGAAGCGCAGAGCCGAGCGCAGCACGGCTCCTTCCCCAGCACCGCCGGCACGCTGCGGCGGGGCCGACTTTGGCTTCGGACGCGGGGCTGCTACGGGAAAGCGCCCACTCCCAGCGGGCAGAAAACGCGCAGCGCTTCACCCCGAACCGAGGAACGGTCGGAAGAGCCCCTCCACAGCCGCCCCCCCCCAGGGCCGCCCCTCAGAGCCCCGCGCCGCGGGCAGCGCTCCCTGAAGGACTTCCCCCTCACGTCCGACCCACCGGACCCGGACCGGCGCCCGCCCGAAGGGGGGCAGCACCCCAAAACCGGGAGCCCTCATCCCGCCGAGAACCGGAGCTCCAGAAGGAGCCGCCCCGCTCCCGCAGCCCTTACCGGAGGGGTGGGGGGGGGGGGGCTCAGGCTCCCGCCCGGCGGCCGCCGCCGCCTTCCGGCTTGCGCTCAGAGGCCGCCATCTTGGGGGAGGGACGCGGACTTCCGGGAGGAAGCGGGCGGAGGGCGCCCCCCGGGGGCCGCGGGAAGCGGAGGTTCGGCGGTGCGCGGCGGCGCGGCGGACATCGCTGCGGTGCGGGGAGCGAGCGGGGATCGCGTCCTACCCGCACCTGCGGGACGGGGAGAGCGGACGGGGGAAGTGCTGAGCCCCGGCCCGGCAGCGCCGCGACGCCGAGGGAGGAGCACACCCCCCCCCCCCAGCCCAGCTCGCCGCCTCCCGCCCGTTCCTGGAGCGTCATCGCTGCTGTTGGATCTTTGCCCCCGTTCGGACCCGGGACAGCGAGCACAAAAATCCCCGCGGGGTCACGTAAAGAGGCACTCCAGATAAGGCTATTTTTGCTCTGGCATCTCCAGCCCGGCAGAGCGGGGCTGTGTCTGCTTGATTCCCAGAAGGTGCCAGCTGAGCACGGCTGTCTGTGCCCTCTGAGCTGCTGCCACAGCACCATGGGGAGCAGGGCAGCCCCTGAGCACGGGACCCTGGCACACTTCAGCCGGGGATGGAGCCTTGGCCTTGCCCAGACCCAAAGGCAGTTCCCTTTGTCCTGCTCAAACCCAAAGGCAGTTCCCTTAGTCCAGCTCTCACCCAAAGGCAGTTCCCTTCATCTTGCTCAGACCCAAAGGCAGCTCCCTTAGTCCAGCTCAGACCCAAATGCAGTTCCCTTCGTCCTGCTCAGACCCAAATGCAGTTCCCTTCGTCCAGCTCACACCCAAAGGCAGTTCCCTTCATCTTGCTCAGACCCAAAGGCAGTTCCCGTTGTCCTACTCAGACCCAAATGCAGTTCCCTTCGTACTGCTCAGACCCAAATGCAGTTCCCTTTGTCCTGCTCAGACCCAAAGGCAGTTCCCTTTGTCCTGCTCAGACCCAAAGGCAGTTCCCTTTGTCCTGCTCAGACCCAAAGGCAGTTCCCTTAGTCCAGCTCAGACCCAAAGGCAGTTCCCTTAGTCCAGCTCAGACCCAAATGCAGTTCCCTTCGTCCTGCTCAGACCCAAAGGCAGAGTTTGTCACGTTTGGGCTCTTGGTGCTGTTAACGAGCACTGCTCTCGGAACAATTCATACATCCGCAGGCGTTAATTAATCAAAGCAAATGTGTCACGCTTCCTGAAATATCCATTCTCTGGAGCTTAATGGTAGAGGTCCTGACCCTCTCACGTCACGCCTTTAATAGCACCTCCTGCTCTGACTTTCGCCCCATGCTGCTCTGGACACCAAAGTGTGTCCTGCAGATAGCACTGCCCTGCAGTGCTGTGCTCGTTCCCTTGAGGATGTGGGCTCTCTTATCTGAGAACAACCACTGCGGCCCCATTAGTCACGCATTTCCATGGCTTAAAATCCCCTAGAGCTATTTGTTTTGTATGATACAGCTATGAATAAATCAAACCCTGGAAGAACCAGCGCAGATCCTTCCAGCCACCTCCTGTGACCACTGCTATCCCTGCAGCTGGGACCACGACACAGCACTCACCTGCTTTCCACTTCCCACCCCAGTTCCCATTTCAGGCACGAACCCCATGGCCTTGCAATCCCCTCCACACCCCTAGAAGTCTCCTCGGGAACAAAGGAGCATTGAAAGCCTCTGTCCTAACAACTATCTATGGATTAGGAAGGGGAGGGCTCCCAGATGCCCCTGTGAGGCTGTGCTGAGGTGGGTGGTGTATGAGGAGACAGCAGCACCACTGCAGGAGATCCCCCCGTGTTTTGGAGGCTGCAGCACAGCCCCTTCTGCAGGCAGCAACAGGTCCTGTGCCAAGCACCTTTGTGATCCCTGGAGCTGAGGAGCAGCAGGGGTGCACAGGGCACATTCCTGATGTGGGAGGGTTCTGCTTTTCCTGCCCCCACATGGGGGTGTCATCCCATGGTGTTAGGGGTGTCTGCATGGCTGCATAGCGCTGTGCTGGGCTGGTCATGGGCTGTGTCTTGCTGCTTTGCTCTTGCAGAAGAGCAGTGTCCCTGGGAAGTGCTCTGCCTTCCCCAGAAGAAGCCTTTCCCAAGCAGCTGGACCTCTGGGGGGCAGCAGGTCCTGGGGGAGCAGGATCAGAAACAACATCAGGGCCCCGTTCCAGCAGCACTAGCTTGCATACATGCTATAGAACCACTGCCATGGCCCTGTCAGGGTGAGGTTGGCCACATTGCGTGCACTGGGTTCCTGTTTCTTCCCACAGCTTGGAAATCCCCTGACTTTCCGCTGGGTTGGGGTACCCTGGACCCAGCTGGGTCCATGCTGCCCTACAACTTCAGCAAAGGACAGCCCGGGGAGGGGTAGGAATGGATCCACAGCTCTCGGAGTGTGGGCTGGACTGTGTCAGACCATCAGAGGGACCTGCAAAGCCCCCCTCAGAGCCTGGGGAACCTCTTATCGGAGTATCACCTCCATGAGTCTCCTGGGAGCAGAGCACAGCTGATGCAACCCGGGTGGGAGCTGCAGAGGAGGCAGTGGGAGCTGCTCCTGACTGGAGTTCTTTGCTGTGGACAGTTTCCAATCAATCCTGCCCTCACGCTGCTGGGAACACGGCCCCCTTGGGAGGGGGAAGCACAGCACTTACCAGAATTTGGGTGATCGCTTTCCAGCACTTTGGACTCAGTGCCAAGATCAAAGTAAATCACATGTGACCAGGCGCTATCGGAAGAGAAGCCTGCAAGGGAGCAGGGGGAAACACAGTGTTCCGGGGCCCTGAGGCAGGAGGAATGCTGAGCTGTGGGGCCTGGGGCAGCTGTGCCTCCTTCTGTGCAAGCATTTTGTGATGCTGCCTGTCTGCCCTGAGCTCCTGCTTCCCAGAGATGGAGAGGGGTTCGTGGAGCCCAGCACTGCTGTGCTGGTTTCCCTCTCTGTTCTTCTTTTGGTGTTCACTGAGCTCACCATGGCCACCTATGCTGGCAGACTGCTCTTATTTTTTAAATAAAAGTAGAGATTCCCCTGGAGCTGAGTCACTTCCAGAGAAGAGGTTAAAACACCCCTTAGTCCAAAACTCAAAAGAACAAAAATCTCAACATATTCCAAGGGAAACACTGCTTTTTCCAATGCTTCCTGTGCTTTTTTTTTTTTTTGTTAACACTGCCCAAAAGCAGATGTGGAGGTGATGCCATATCCAGGACAGAGCAGCTGGGAGCAGCTGAGTAAGGGCAGGCTCTACAGGGCTGTGGGTACAAGCAGCCCCAGAGCAGGGACATGTGGGGACATGAGCATGAAGAGCCTGAGACTGATACCCACAGGGCCCATTCCCATGAGCTCTGCTGTGCACTCGGCCAGGAGGTGGCAGCTCTTGCCGCTCTGTGGTGCTCTTGAGATGCTGCTGCTGGGATCCAGCAAGCAGAAAGGCAGAAACACCCTAGTGAGATGAGAAAATGGCCAAAAGGTCAGGATGGGGTGTGAAGGAGTGTCTGCGATGAGGACACAGCCAGGCACTGTGACACTAGCAGCGCCTCTGGCCTAAGAACGGTCAGGACAGGCAGTTGGAGAGGACATACCTGGGGTTACTGCAGGGTTTGGTAATGTGGGAGACCCAGCAGCCGGGCAGATGCCTGGAGGACACTGCCATACGAGAACGGGCAGCAGAGCTCGCTCCACGAACCTCTTCCGCCTTATCCAGACCTCTCCTGCCCTCGTTTCTGATCAGAAGCAGAGCACTGTAGCACACACAGTGACAACACACAGCAGAAAGCAGCCGCTGCCTTCCAGCCCGATGCCGGCCTCATTTCGGAGCCGCTGAAGCACTCCCTGTGCTGCATCACCTCTGCGGGCCTACAAAGGCCGCACTGCGCGGTTCACCATCCGTCATTTGTGAACGTCCCAGAGCACGGAGCCGCGCCGGGCCCGCCGGACTCCTCAGCGGGAGCAGCGGCGGAGCGCGGCTTTCACACATCACATTCGGCACCGAACGTACGGAGCAGCAGAAAAGGTTCAGGAAGAGACGGGGACCGATTCCGGACAGTTGGTGCCGCGGGTTCTGCCCGGGCCCGACGCGCCGCCGCTCCCCGCTCCGCCCGTCGCCATGGCAACCACTTCCCCTTCGCCCTTCGCCCTTTGCCCCCCCCCTGCGGCCGACAGAGATGACGGACAGCTCTCTCAGCCTATCACCGCGCGCCGCCCCGACAGGGCGGGCCGGGAACGCGGCGAGCCAACCGGAAGCGAAAGCCGCAGGGCCGGCCCCGCCTCCTCGTGCCGCGGCCGCAGCCAACCAGCGGGCGAGCTCGCGGGGGCGGGCCCGGCGCGGCGGCCAATGGGAGAGGACGTCGGTCGGCAGGGCGGCGCACGGCACGGAGTTGGGGGGGGGGGGGGTAACGGCGGGAGCGCGGCGGGGCCGGGCGGGGGCGGGAGGTAAACAAAATGGCGGCGGCGTGCGCGCTGCGGCGGCGGAGGAGGAGGGGGTGAAGGGGCGCGGTTCGGCCGGAGCGGCCCCCGAGGCGAGTCGGTGCGGGCGGAGCGGGGGCGGCGGCCGGTGGGGAGTCCTCTGAGACGGAGGGACGCCAGGGGAGCGCGGCGCCGGGGTCCGGCCCGGGAGCGGGGAGGGGGGACGAGGCTGCCGGGCCCCCCGCTCCCTTCCCCGAGTCGGCGTTGCGGCGCGGGGCGCGGCGCTGAGGGAGCGGCCCCAGCCCGCGGCGAAGGGCCCTCCCTGGGCCGCTCCGGGCCCGCGGTGCGGCGCGGAACCCGGCGGAGGCGGCGGCGGCGGCGTCCCCTCAGCCCCGCGGCCCAGCAGCGTTCTGTTCCCGCTCCTCCCTTTCTCGGAGGGTCCGCGCTGCTCCTCCGCCCCGGCTGACACCTGTGGGGGCGGCCCGGGAAGGGTCGGTCCTTCTGCTGGCATCTCCTTCCTTTGGGCGGGGAATGGGGCGCTGGGGACGCCTGGCACAGGGGTTTGCCATCTCTTGAGCTGTCCCGCACCTCGGTGCGCCTGCACGGCTCCGGGGGTTTGGCTGTCTGCCGGTGGGGTTTGGCTGTCCAACGCCCGCTGACCCCGGGAGCAGCAGCGGTGACACATCATGTGCCAGGCGCAATCCAGGCGGCTGAAGGATGCCCCTGGGAGATCTCAATAGGCACCGAAGGCCTCAAACTTTTGTAGGCGTGAAAAGCGAAGAAATTAGAATTGTTTCTGAAAACTCTTTCAAAGAAACCTGGTTCCAGCTTCCAAACGGCTGAAAAAAGCCCAAACGTCTGTGCTGGAGCTCGGAAGGTGAAGGCTGCAGGCCAGGAGCACTTCCCCCGCCGTCCTGCTGGGAGCTGGTGCCTGTGCTTTACTGGGAATGGAAAGCCACGAACGAGACTTGGCTGTGGTCTGTTTCATGTGATGGTTTAAGGTCCCCAGGATGACCTAGCACTTACCTTCACAAACTGGGCCAAGCGAAAGGCCGAGGTGACTTGAAAGAACCCTAGTGGTGGGACCAGGCCAGGAGCAAAGCGAGTCCCAACCTGATTGTGTCTGGTCAGAGCTATATATTCTTCTTAAGAGACGCGTTACTGGAGCAGACCTGGATCTTTTAGCATCCACTTGAGCTGGAAGCAGCTCTTAGTTCTACTTGTTTTGTTTTTGTTTTTTAATTAATGTTTGTACAATCTTCTGGATGTTTTTTTTCAAGAAGGAGTAAAAGGGAGTGTTGGAAACAAACAAACAGGATTAAAACTCTGAGCGCTTAAGGAAGACAGGTTAAGGAACTTAATCCAGGATGGATATGCAGGAGCCTCAGCAGCTGGGTATGTTTGGAGAGAGCGAGCTGATGTCTGTGGGGATGGACACTTTTATCCATCGCATCGACTCTACTGAAGTCATCTACCAACCACGGAGGAAAAGGGCCAAGCTCATTGGCAAGTACTTGATGGGAGACTTGCTTGGAGAGGGATCCTATGGCAAAGTTAAGGAGATGCTGGACTCTGAAACCCTCTGTAGGAGAGCTGTGAAAATCCTGAAGAAGAAGAAGCTACGCAGGATTCCCAACGGGGAGGCAAATGTGAAAAAGTGAGTAAACATTTCTGGTAGCTGGGAGCGGAGGGGTTAAACTTTGTCCTTATGTTCCAGCTGAAGTTCCACGTCGTTTTAACTAACCACGTAGCTTTGTGTTTTGGAAATGCTTCAAAAGTTGTAGGTAAAAAGGAATGTCTGCTGTTGAGTGGGAGCCAGCTGCGTGGCAGAGGGCTCCTGACCTTGTCCTGGATGGGGATAGGGAGCTCAGCTCTGAGGGTGAGGGGGCAGCTCCTTCAGCTGAGTGACCCGCACATATTGCTGCTGCCTTTGGTCCCACTGCAGAGGGAGGATCCTTCTTCATGGCCTCACATCCAGGTGATGAAGTGGTGCTCTTAGCTGTGCAGGATGAGGGGTGGTGAGCTGGGGGTGCACTGAGCAGTGCCTGGGAGGGACTGTGCTCTTGGACTCTTCGGGCCGAGATTGCTGCCACCCACGTCAGTGCTGGGATGCAGTCCCATGCATTGTGTGCCCAGTGGGCATACCGAGCCTTGGGTTTTATTCTTGGGTTCCCTTCTGGCTAATGAGTTTAGGAAGCAATTCAAGGCTCTTTTCAGTTGATCTCTGCAGCTGTAAAATGGAGACAAGGGTTGTCAACCTCTTTTCAGTGACACTGTGCTTGGAAGGCTTTCCAAGTACCAGTTACATACTGATTAGTCAGGGCACAAGTAACTAATTAAAACATTCTGTGGGGAGAAGCCTAGCGTTATGCTTCATTTGCAGGACTCGTTAGGTGGAACTTTCCCTTTCAGTGGCATGGTGCCCTGCACACGAAGAACTCGCAGCCCGTTTCCCACAGTGAGCAGTTTGTTCCAGCCCCGCAAGATCTCTGTTTATCTGCTGGGAGGGGGGAACCTCCTGCAGCCACAACAGTTTGCACGGGCTTATCTCATAGCAGGAGGGAGGACTGGGGGTGTTTAGAGGACTCTTGTGTCGTGCCCTTAGCTGCGACGTGCTGAGCGTGGAGCCCTGACCCAGCAGAGTCCTGTTTCTGTTTCTCAGTTTGGTTTGAGTTCGTGAGCTCAGCTGTGAGATACTTCACGTCCTGTTCCGAGCCTTGTGTCGGCTCCCAGAGTTTGGCTTCTAACCTTCAGTGACAGTGTAGTGACAGAGCGGGCACAGGGCTCGGCGTTGGGACCTCCCTTTGCTGGCTCAAGTTCAGAGTGAGGGCGAACTGCTGGTTAATATGTAATAAAATGTTTCTTGTTTTTCTGGTAGAGGCATGGGTGCCCTGTTCCATCCTTCCGCCCTTCGCTTCTATCAGGAGCTTTTCTGAGGAAGGGGGAGATGGTTTCTTTTTTATTCCTGGAACTTCAGTTGTTTTTTTTTTTTTCTCCCTGGTAATGAAGGACTTCCAAATACCAGGGGAGATTTTGTTGTCAGCACTATGGGGATGGTTCTGAGTCCTGAAGTGAACCCTGTAGCAGTGTTATTCATGCACAGAGCCTGTCTGAGGACGTCTTGCTTGCCTTCATTAAGGTTAGTTAGTAAAGCAGACTGGCTGAGTGCTGCTCTGTTTGGCCACGGATGTTTTTCTGGCTCAGCCACGCTTGCTTCGAAACACGGAGGCAGGTTTTAAATGTTGCCTCCTAATGAGGGCTTAACTCGGGCTCAAGTTCCTATTTCTGTCACTTTGTCCTTCTCTTAGGCCGCCCGTTTGTGTCCTTTATCTCCGTGTTCACTGGTGATCTTTTAAAGGCAGATTGTTGTGTTTTTGCCATACCCTGCAGCCACGCAGCTCTGAGCTGATCGGAACCGTCCCGCACTGCTGCCATAGGTGTTGAGAACCATCTCCTCTTTGAAAGAAGCTGCTGATCAGGCATCAGTCTTCCACTTTGCCCTCTCAGTTAGGTGGGGGGAGCACACGGTGGCATTTAACAACACGTGTGAGCACGGTCGGGCTTTATTTCCAGGTAGTGCTGGAAAGTGCTGCGCTGTCCCTTTTTAATGTCACGCTGCTTGGCCACGCTCCGTTGGCGTTTTGCTTTCTGCAACTGCTTTTGAGCAGCTCCCCTGAGTGGTTTGTACCCAGCAAGCTGTGGGCATGCAACAGGAAGCTGGATCCTAGAACCAGACAGCACAGTTTGCTTCAGGTTCTTTGCTGGGAGTTACTAACGAGTGAAGTAATGAGTAAATACGCAGTGCCTGCGTTAGTGAGAGATACTTGCAGTCCTTATCTGCAGAACGCTGTCTGCGGCGTGGTGCGTGTCAGCTATGATTGTGATGAGCTGTGTAATCTTTGCAAACATCCTGACTTCAGCTGGTGCCCTTTGAGATGAAAAATCTCCCATCCCCTGGCACGGAAGCACTGCTTCGTGCTTGCTCCCTTGCCAGCACCCCAGTGGTACGTGCGGGTGGAGGGCTGTCCGGGGCAGGATGTGGACAGCTGCTCTCAGGGTGCACGGGGTGGATCAGAGAGGGACTTCTGAGTCCCCAGTTTGGTGTTTGCTCTGCTGCAGATCACAAAGTCGCTCCTCAAGTATATCCTCCTCTCTGGGGTTAACTCCACGTCGTGCTGCTAACACGTTTGAGTGCCCTGGCACTGGGGCTGAGTGGCTGTACTATTTCAGTCTCTCAAAATACCTCGTTGTATTTTGGTTTTCCTTAACTGTGAAGATGGAGCGCATTCCTCCAGCAGTCTGATCTCGCTTTCTAACAGATGCAGCTCTCTGCTGCATGGTGATTTGTACGGCAGAGATGTAATTGAGTTATAATAACAGCCTCGTGCCCCTGCAGTTATCACAGGGTGCCTCAGCATCGCTGCTGCAGCAGTGAAGATGAAGCTCCTATTAATAGTGTGTCGTCAAAGAAATTCCCTAGAAAACAGTTCCTAGACTGTTGTCTCTTGGGTAATTAAACGAGCAAGTAATACACAGGGAGCAGTGGCAGTCAGGGAGTGAGTAATGAGCAGCCTGGAGGGGTGGGACAGGTCTGCATCCATGCTGGGGGCTGGGCACAGCAGCCTGGCTGGGGGATGTGGGTCTCTTGGTGCAGTGGCAGTTCTGGGACCTCAGGATTGGGGCTGAAATGCTTTAGGGGGTTATCTTAGGTGGGATCTATTCCCACAAATACTCCAGTTCTGCTCCTGAAAGAGGAGCCTGTGAGAGCTCTGCAAGCCCTCCATGCTCACACCAGTGTTAAACCTCTGAGAGTCATCTCCTAACACGGTGCGGGGGATCTCTGTGTGTTCTCAGCCTCTGCAGAGGGAGTCTGGGGTGGTTTGGCCAAGCAGTTGATGCTGTGGCAAATTTGCTGCTTGCGCTTCACACCGAAAGGGAGTTCAGTAGGGTTGCCAAAAAGATGAAAGAAAATTTGGACGAGTGTTTGTCTCTAGCAGCAGTTTGTCTCTTTAATAAAACTGTGTGCTAATAGCCTCCCATTTTAATTAAGTGTTTGGGACTTTCTGTGCATATCCCAAGTGTTTTGTACTGTACTTACCATGCTCGGTGATTACTTAGATTTGAATATATGCTCATCAGAATTCCTCTGAGGCTTAAAATATGTAGTAGGCCTGTAATTTGGCCATTTGCTACGTGGGCCTGCAAATTGAGAGTGCTGCTGAAGGAAGGGCTTGCTGCGAGCTGCAGGGCGTGTGCTGGAGGCAAGGATGGCCCGAGGCTGACTCATCCCAGCCTGCCCGTGGATGGGGGGAGGTCTGGTGTGGAGTGGGGCGGGTGGCACTGCTGTGCTGGGTGTAACGCTCACCGTGGTGCACCCACAGCTCAGTGTGCAGTGCTTGGTGCCCAGCCTTGAGGTGGGCAGCAGGGGGTGGGGGCTGCCTGGCTCAGGTCTGCTGCAAGCCCCTGCTTCTGGCTCCGTTTGCCTGGTAAAGATCCACCAGCATTTGCCTCCAGTGAAATCCTACTAGCTTGCACCTGTGGAGGAGCCTTGTGAACCAAAGGAAGGGAAGGGACCTTCAGGCAGAGCCAGGCAGGCTCGGATCAGCTGTGCTGCATCTCTCCTCTGAAAACTCTGGAAAGCAATTCTTCTGAAAAACCTTGTAGGTACCGTAGTTTTAAAGGCTCTGAACATTATCTTGCCTTTGTGGGTAAGGATTTCTTTAAGAGTTTATAAGAAATCTTCAGCAGAATGAAGGCTGAATCTGATGCTTCAGTAGTCAGGGCAGGAGCTTCGTGTTTCTGGGTTCTGTGCACCTTCCAGGTGTGCAGGATGAGCAGCAGCAGTAGGTCTTGTACACCAAAACAAGGAGATGAGGCTCAGTCTGTGTGGATGATACAGTGGTCTGACAAAGTCCTGCAGTTGTGTGAGGTGTGCCTTTCCTCCCAGCTGCATGCAGCACCTGGCTCTGCTTCAGACCAGCTGCCCTTCCCTGTGCTGGGGGAGATGTCTGACCCCAAGAACAACCACTGTGATTTAAATTGCACGTTGCATTTCAGAAGGAGATGAAGCTGCAGCAGCTGGAGAGGTCCTGGGAATGTGGATGAGCTGCAGGCACACAGATCTCCTTCCCAGCACCATCAGCTGGAATGTCACAGTGCAGACAAGGTGCAGAGAAAGTGGGGTGGAGTGTTCTTTGTGGTTAGCTTGGGGGGGTGGAGGTAAAGGAAGGCAACTTCTGCCGAACTGAGCACCGAGGTCGAGTTCTGAAAACCAAATGGGATTGGAGGTGGCTGTGGCCGGGCTGCCTCCATTCCTCAGTCATTTCAGAATGCGAGAGGAGCTAAAAATAGAGATAATCTTTCCTCTGGGAAATGGGCTGCTTGGCCCCTGCCCCGGAGGTGGGTGTGCTTCGCTGCTGTTTGGGATTGGTGGTTCACAGCGTCCTCCTGGGGGAGAAAAAAATGGCAGAAATATGAAATATTTATTGGGCTGTGGAAGGTGGGAGGGATTGGTGTTTACGCTTTCAAGTGGTATTACAGGGAGTGAGCTGCTGGGATCAGGATGTTCGATGTGTTCCTAATATTGGAAGCTCTGTGCCTTTGCAGGAAGCAGCCCTGCTTAAACGTGTGTTTGCTCTGGCTGAGCACTCAGCCGTCTCCCTTCATTATGCAGAAACTTCTTAGAGCTCCGCTAATGCTGGCTGCAGTTCTATGCTAATGTAATCCACTTCGGCCTTTTGGTCATTACTATAATTAGAGTGGCTGCATCACTTTGCAGCTCTGTCTGCCATTTAAACTAAACGCTCCTCCGAGCCTTGCCTTCTTATCCCATGGTTTCTGTTCAGCTATCCTAATTTTTAAAGCCAGCTCGTGTCCTGCATCTTATGAGCTCTTTGGAGGAGCTGTTACTGGTTTGCTATTCAGACACATGCAGCACTGAGCTGTTGTGCTGGCTGCTGCTGGTTACTGGAGGCAGTCGAGTTGTGTAAGCATGGGGTGAGAGCTTTCTGAGCACTGTGCTTGGGCAGAGGCTGTGCTCTGAGTTCCTTGCAGTGCTGCTTCCAGCAGTGCAGGCTGGTACATGTGGCTCTGCTTCTTTAAGGGAGTTAGAAATGGCAGGAGAACTGCACCAGCTCCTCTTCCTGGAGCCTGGTTCAGCAGCAGCCTGGAGCAGAGCAGCAGAGCGAAGCTGAGTGCCTGCACTGCCAGCTGGAACACTCCAACCTGCCTGGCCTGATCCTCCTGTTTCCCCTCCTTACAGCTGGCAGCAGAGGGGTTCTGCAGGCTGACTTTAATATAAAAGATACCAAAATTTGGTGGTTTGGGGCAGAGTACAAAATCCCAGGAGACAGAGATCAAAACAATGATTGTGAGATGAGTCCATTTCCATACACAGCTGAGGGAAGGCACCTTCTCACTGCCTCACACCGTGGTTCCCATCAGCAGCATGCAGTGCTGGGCAGCAAGGCACCTTTCCTGGCTCTCATGGTTTATCTTCTGTACATTGCCTTGTGCTGAGCAGGCTCTCAGGCTGAGGAGCCTGGGGCTGTGTGGTATTAGTAGGGATGATTCTCCTTCTATCCAGCACCTGGGGAGCAGTGTTATGGGCTAACCTGGAGCTCAGGAGCACACGAGGCCTTCTCTCAAAGAGTGCATAGAGGTAACCTTCAGTGAAGCAGCTGGGACTGATACAGTCTGAAGTGTAACGATCCATGTGATTTAGAAACATCGGTTTCATTCCACACTGAGGAAATAGACGTTGAAAATGTAATGTTTTTCCTTTTCTTTTCCTGCAGGGAAATTCAGCTCCTGCGACGACTGCGGCACAAAAATGTTATCCAGTTGGTAGATGTGTTATACAATGAAGAGAAGCAGAAAATATATCCTTTTTAACACAGCGGTTGAAGGTTTGAATCGTTATTTTCCACTGTAATGCTGAATCACTGTAGTTCTGCTTTTGTTGAGGGGTTTTCTTGAATGTTCCTTAAACTTACAGTTGCTTTCACTAGCATTAAACCCGCTGCGTGGCTGCAGTGCTTCCACTCGAGTACGCTTTCTTAAAGCTCCCAAACTTCAGTGTAAGGTATTGTCCCCAGGTTGCACGTAGAGGACTGCAGTACAGGAGAGCTGCCCCTCCAGTACTGTTTTATTGTGTGACCTTCCCCACTTGGGCAGATCTGTCACTTTGAGCTTGTGGTCCTAGCTGCTAGAGTGTCAGTGCTTTTCCTTGAAGATGGACCTCTTACTGTTTATGCTTTGCAAAAAGTCATTTTTTGTCTTTTCTTCCTTTATGCCTTTGGCAATGATTTAGTCTTGTTTTTGTTTTTTGTTTTTTTTTACCCCCGGGGAAAAATGAAATACAGATCCATGTGTTGTGGCATCTGGACACTGGCAGTGCTGCCTTCCTCAGGGACAGCCGTGTCGTGTGGTCTCGCATGAGATGAGATGTGCTCCTGCCCCAGCCTGCTGTGCTCTGCTGTTTGTGTAGACGTCCCTTGTGAAGTGCTTTAAGTGACCTACAGCTTGTAATGGTCATGAGATAAAAAGTGTATTGCTCCTGTGAGACACGCAGCCCTGGAAGCTGAGCTGTGCTTTGTAATCTCAGCACATCTTTCAGACTTTAATGTGCTGTTCCGGTGCACGGTGTCCTACAAATATGCCCGGGCACCAACTGATGTGATGCTGTGCTGTAACATGAGTGAAATGCAGGAGGGGTGGCTGGAGAGTTTCTGGTGAGTGCCCTTGCACTGCTCTGTAAGCTTATTGAGCTGATCTGCTGTCGTGTGTGTTACAGATAACTGCTCTTATTTGACAGTGTTTTCTAAATACTGCCTTGCGATTACAGTACTTCAGAAAATGGGTAATTTAATTTTGTGCTTTAATTAGATCGAATACCCTGCCACCAAATCATCGATATAAAAAGCATGACAACTTTCACTTGTGTTTTGTAGCCTTAACAGACTGAAGGGACTGTAATTCAATTACTGTCTGCAGAAAGATACCATTTAATTAAGAAGAAGCTGGGATGCTAGAGGAGAAGCATGTTGAAAAAGAGCCCGAGAGAGACCTCATGTGTTGGTAGTAGGTGATGACAACCCAGAATGGCCATTCAGAAAAGTTTTGACCTGGTGTAGAAGGGACGTTTTGCTTCCTTCCTTGTTAGTTATTTAGGAGAAAGGAAGAAATCCTAATTTCCAGAGTGAGCAATGTGAAATCGGTCCTTAAGGGAGGGTTCTGTTCTTACCTGAGTGTTGTGCTGCTGGTAGAAGTGCAGGCTTCAGCTGTGCTTATTCTCAGGAAGGTGGTGTTTTAACAGCTTGCCTGTCCAGTCAAAGCCTGCAAAGATTTCCTTGGTAATAGGAAAGCTGTGATGACTGAATTAGAAATATCAAGCCCCTTTAGTATTTAATGGTCTGCTCTGCTGACCTGCTGATGCTGGGAACGCAGAGCTGGTGATGAATGGAGAACTGATCCAGGCAGAAAATAACCCCTGTTGAACAGGCAGCATTGCAGCTGGCATCCTGACTTGACAGCTTCTGTTAGCAGTGTGTGCAGCTGTGCGTGGGAGCAGATCCCTATTGATGAGCAGCAATGAGAGCTTCACTTGTCTTGAGGCACCTGTGCTGGATCTGCTCTGCCTGGAAGTTTGTGCTGGAATGTATCTGCATGGCCAGGAATGGGCCAGCTGCAAAGGAGGGGGTGAGAAGCAGGCTGGCAGGTGATGAAACCAAAAACAGGTTGTTCTTTCTCGATGAGGATGCGAGCTGAGTTTTGCTTCCCAAGTGCTAGCCTGTGTAATCCTCTGTTAGTATTATTTTCTTGAAGATGGGGGAGTTGCATCTTCCACATCACTGTGGTACACACAATCCCTATCTTTCTACCACAATAAGAATTTATAGGAGTGAAATTTGGTCTCTCTGCTGATTTTACTTCTGCGGATTTACCAGGTGGCATTGTGGCTATCATGAAATCTTACAGCACCTCAGCATCAATCTGAAGAGCAGCTCACGTGGGGGCACGAGCACTAAAGCAGGAAGATTGCCCAGGGGTTTGAGCTGGGTGGGATGTTCTGCAGAACGACAGCAGTCTCTAGTTTGGATCCCACTTAAAATGCAGGTCATCCCTTTAGCCTCTCTTGCCTCGAGAGTTAAGATACCATCCTGGGAGATAAGCAACTTATTGCAGGCTTTGGTTAAGAAGGCATCTGCCAGGAGTAATTAGCAACTGAAGAAATGTGTCGTTACTGGAGAACGTGAGCTGCCCGTGTCCGTGCTCTGCATCTCAGAGCTGCACTGCCTTGCCAACCCACCAGATGTCTCAGGGTCTGTCACAGCCCCTCAGTGTGCACTGTGCCTTTCCAAATCCTGGGAGGGGGGAGCAGAGCAGTGACTGCTCGAGGCACTTCTGTCACTGCCATTGTTTGGCCCCGAGATTGAAATGTAAGGAGATGAAAACTGGAACATGCTGGAAGAGAACAAATACTTAAAAAGCCCTTGTGCAGCGTCCGCCTGAAAAGCAGCTCACCCTGAAGCTTCCTTAACTCTGCCTTCACGTATATGGTGATGGAGTACTGTGTGTGTGGGATGCAGGAGATGCTGGACAGTGTCCCAGAAAAGAGGTTTCCAGTTTTTCAGGCTCATGGGTAAGTACAGTTTTGTTCCTCTGACTGCACTGGCATCTCATCACTGCTCTCACAAATTCAATAGTAACCTCTACTCTGTGCATTACACTGCTGGCTGCTCACTGAAGGAAAACTAACTTGGTGTAATGTGTCCGTTTGTCACAAAAAAAGAAATCAGAACTGTTGAAGTGATCCTTTGATTCCAGGAAGAAAAGCATCTTTCTGTTAAATTTTGCTGCTGTTGATTTGCTACAAGAGATGCATGACAACCTTTCCTGGCCTTTCCTGTAGCTGTGCCATTCTGTTAGGATATGTGAGGAGGAATCTGTGAGGGCTTGCCCGCTTAAATGGGACGATGCAAGCAGCTCAGTGTCAGGACAAAAAGATTAAAGATCTCTAATGGATGAAGAATTGTCAATATCCGGCATGGTCTGTGTTAACATGATCTGTGTTAGCTTGTTCCCTTGGTGGACAGTCTGATCTGAAGCCCATTTCAGTAAAGGAACTTCAGAGTTCTGGAGATGGGTGTTATGGATGGCCTCAGTGAGATGCAGGTGCATTAAGATTTCTGGATACCCTGAGATTCAGAATTAAGTCCATGAGCAATTGTTGCCACGCTGTCACCATATGCTTCATGTATTATTGGTGGTTCATGCACTGAATCCTTTGAAGTGCTTGATTTTTTATTTTTCTTTAACTGTTTTAGGTACTTTTGTCAGCTTATAGATGGCTTAGAATACTTGCACAGCCAAGGGATTGTCCACAAGGATATCAAACCGGGGAACCTCCTGCTGACCACCAACGGGACGCTGAAAATATCTGATTTGGGCGTAGCAGAGGTACGTGAGAGCTGCACTGAAGTCAGGGATGTGGGAAGCGTGGCTTTCTGGATCCATATCACCTCTGTGGGATCGATTTGATGTATTGATTGTTCTGCTAAACTTGCAGAGCGCTCTGGAGCGGCTCTGCTGAATGTTTATTGAGCTGGCAAAACTTCTTTATCTTGTTGTTGATAACAGTGCAAAACTTGCATCCAGGAAGCTTTTAGAGGAAGATGTTAATCTCAGATAAACCCAGAAAAGCCCAGAAGTGTGGTGAAATTGATAAGCAGCATAACCTTGTACTTCTTAAGACATTTTCCATATACTAACTAGGTGGGATTGCAGGAAATGTCACTGTTGGCATGGAATTGTGGCAGTCACGTGTTCTCGTGCTATGGAAGGAGACATTCAGTAGCAGAGTTTTCCCCTTTTGTGAAAGTTTTGACAGTTACTACTTGCATGCCTTGGAAGTTTGAAACTAATGGGTCTCTCTGCTGCAGGCATTGCATCCGTTTGCAGAGGATGACACGTGCCGAACGAGCCAAGGGTCGCCAGCATTCCAGCCACCAGAAATTGCCAATGGCCTTGATACTTTTTCAGGCTTTAAAGTAGACATCTGGTCCGCAGGGGTCACACTGTAAGTGCCCATGCAGCCTCCAGGAATTGCAGTGAGAAATTACACATCCCCAAATAGCTCAGTGTTGTGCAATCTGCTGTCATCGTTGCTCTTCTGCGTGGTGCTGGGGAGGGGGGGTGTTGGGGAGGGCTTATACAGCTTGACCTACCCTTGAGGGGGGGTGTATGTGTTCCCTGAAGTGCTTGCAGTTCTGAATAAAGTCATCTCCACTCTTAGGAAGTCTCTGCCAGCCGTTTCTCAGCATCTGAGATACACAGCTACTGTAATAATAGAAACCACAAAGTGCTTGTATCTCTAGTATTTATTTTTAAAAGTTTCTTCCATCCCAGCCTGTCAGGGAGACGTCTTCGTGGTATTGACTCATGTGAATGAAGAGGCTGTGATACAGGAGGACAAAGTTAGAGGAGGCCTTCTAAATACTGCCAGTTATTCATCCCTCCGTTTCCTCTTACCCTCTTTTGGTTTATGCTGTCACATCAGAACCAAGCACCTGGTGTGTGTGCTTCATCTCATACACCTTCTCCTTCTGCCTTTACAGATACAACATTACAACGGGTCTGTACCCCTTTGAAGGGGATAATATATATAAGTTATTTGAAAACATCGGGAAAGGTGACTTCACAATTCCAGAGGATTGTGGTCCTCCGCTCTCAGACTTATTGAGAGGTGAGTCTCCCAGGTGACTCTGAGTGAGTGGGTGAAATGTAGAGGTGCAGCAAGTGCTCAGCTCGTAAAGGCCACGGGAGAGCTTCATTCCAAGTATTCTGTGATGGTATAGAATCCTATTCAAAAGGGAGGTAGGCTTATTTATACTGGGGTAGGACTGAAGGAGGTAGGCTTATTTATGCTGGGGTAAGACTGAAAGATCTGAACACTGGTCTTCTCCTGATACGCTCTAAACCCTTGTTGGGCTGCACTTTGTAAAGTTGGTTCTTACAAGCTGCTTAGAGCACAAGAATCAACGTAATCCTGGACACAGAGCTCACAAGGTTAAATTTTAAAATAGCAGGTGAGAATGCTTGATTAAATTCCTTGCCCAGGCTTTTTCTGTATTGTGAAATACTGAGTACTCGGGTTCTGCTGTCCTTCCTCATCAGCTTCTGCTCTCAAAGTGCTTCAGTAGTTGGGGATAAGTGTGGGTGAGTGGCTGTGGGGTACTGAGGAAGCTGAGTCAGCTTTGCTTCCTGCTGTCCACAGTGTCATCAGGCCTGCTCCTGGTATGGGTGCTTGTTGCTAAACCAGGGGGCTGTCTGCTCTAACTGTGCTGAGAGCAGCACAGTGCTGCTGCAGTTTGTGGCTTGCCATAACATTAAGAGTTCCAGAGCTTTTTACAGCTTTTATTTACCCTACAAATGGCAGCTGCTGCCTTCTCTGTCTCTGCAGCCCAGACTCCCTGTGAGCTCCTTGTTTGAGCCTGATTTAGCTCCTCTGACCTTATATTGAGGATGAAATAAATAATCTGTGCATGTTTTATGAAGCATCATCTGACCTGAACAGCTTTTGGTAACCGTAGCATGAGGTGCAGCTACAGATGGGTCTTCTACTGAAGGGCCAGCACTTCTGGCTGCTGTGCTCCAGGCAACAATGTCCCAGTCGATGTGTGGTGTTTGCTTTGAGGATGCTGACTCGAAGCACAGCAGCTTTTTATGAGCTCAGGATTTGCCCAAATGAAGTAAATCCAAAGGTTCTGCTAGCCTGGTAGCAGTCTTCTAAAGCATCCAGCAGAAGTAGTTGAAGTTTGTGGTAAGCCTCACAGCTGCACTTAGCATCATCCCCAGAGAAAGGGAGTGTGGTGGTTGTGTTGTCTTTTCTTATCCACATGATATTGATAGCTTCAAACCTTTATGCTCCATTAGTAGAATAACTCCCTGTTGTTGTT
Source organism: Callipepla californica brunnescens (assembly GCA_023055505.1). NCBI lineage: Eukaryota > Metazoa > Chordata > Aves > Galliformes > Odontophoridae > Callipepla > Callipepla californica. The sequence continues at coordinate 1,716,749 of JALIRH010000043.1, read as the reverse complement.
TTTTCCATCCCCTGGAGTCAGAATCTCTTACTTTTCCTTCTGCCTCATTTTAAACAAGGAGCCTTGCAGCTGGTGTCCCTGTGCACAATGTGAGTGTCACTTCTTCCATCCAGCCACTATCTGCCTGCCCCCCTTCTGTCTTTGGGTGCTGCAGAGATGCATCCCGGGAGCATCTGGTAGCAGAGGAGCTCAGCTGGGGGCATGTGGCCATCTGTCTTTATCAATTTTGCTGTTTCTTCCAAGACAGTAGGAAATAAAAAGATTCCCTTTGCTGTTCTCCCTCCAATCCATCTCAGAATGTTCTCCCACTCCTCTTGTAGTATGCACTTGCTGCACAGATGAAGCCATGCTGTCTCTAATCACCTCCACATCTTGCATGTGCCTTAATGTGTCTTCTAGGGTTCTGAGAACTTCCCAGGCACAGAGATGAGGCTCAGTGGCCTGTAGTTCCCTGGATCCTCCTTTCTTGTAAATGGGAGTGATGTTTCCCTTCGTACAGTCCCTGGGGACTTCATCTGACAGCCACAGCTTTTCAAATACGATGGAGAGTGGCTCAGCAACTACATCAGCCAGCTCCCAACAGAGCCTGATGGCAGCATGTGCACTGAGCACCAGAGCTGAGCCTTGCAGAGGTGACAGAACTGGAGTGCTTTATTTGGTTCATGCTTTTCCTTCAGTTCAAAATCTGCTTTTCCTGGTCGGTGCCTGCTGCTGCAGCAGGCTGAAATGGACTCCAGGGCTGCAGATCAGACATCAGTGGTGGGCTGATGCTTTCATATAGCAGCACAGACTCCCACAACTCAACTCTGTCTCACTGTAGATTATATTTTGCCTTTGTGTTGTTTCTAAACGACTGTTAGAGCACTCTGCAGTGCTGCAGGTATTCATTCTGCCCTTAATGTAAGGAGAATTCAGCGTGCTGCAGAGTGCTTGTTTCCTCTCCGGCTGTAAGAGTTATGTTGACCGTGGTGGCAGTTTGCCCATGAAACAAGTGCTTGAATTCACTTCTTAAGGTTTTCTGTCCTGTAGTTGACCACTTTTGAAGTGGTGTTTTTTCTTTTTTTTTTTTTTTCCCCTTGTTGTCACTTCTCTGTTCCACGTTGCAGGAAAGCAGATTTTAGAGGACCTAAAACTTCTCTGTGGTATTTGACTTGGGAGGAGGCTTGTGTGGCAGTGTACTTCAACCAGTCAGTTGGGATGCTGCCCTTCTTCTTGTCCCATAATCAGAAACAAATCTTTCGCTGTATTCTTCACTGATGGGAAAGGGGATGTTCTGCCCTCTGTGTCCACAGTCAGAAAGGATGTGCCAGAATGGAAGCATCTGCAAATAGCCCTAAGGTTCTTCTGTCAGCATCTGCACACGACTTATTGTCTCCTGTGCAGTTCACTTCTGAACAAGAAAAATGCAGAGTGTGAGCTTTATTTCCCCTCTTCTAATATGCTTTCACTGAGTCTGAACACTCTGCATTAGACACCTGGGTTTATGTCCTGGCTCTGTTGCAGGGTGATCTTGTGACTGGGGAAGGGTTGGTTGGCTTCTCAGCGTTCTATTCTCTTTCTTTTGTACAACTGCTGTGGCCTTACATTTCAGGGTTGCACTTTCTGACAGCAGTAGGATGCTTTAATGCTTCCAGGCCCCTGAGCTGGGCCTGTAACCATCCAGCATTGTGTCCTGCACGTGTGATCCAGGATCAAGGTTTGTCTGCAGAGGAGTTTCTGTTTGGAACCCTGGTTGTGCTTGTGGAGGATGAAGGAGAGGGGAAAAGCTTTTTCTGCTTTGTATTGATGGCTGAAAATGTTGCTGAGTTAGAGACTCCGAAGTAAGACCCAGGTTGAGTTCAGTAAACTCTAGCTGTTATGTTTCATCAGAGGCAGGAAGAAATCTACTTCAGACTGTGCTGTCTGCTTTTTAAGCAGCCACTCTACGTGGTGCAACACCGTGCTTGTTCAGGATTATTAAAAATCTGTGAGTCTGTGACAAGGAGCTCAAGACAGAATTGTGATCTCTGGTGCTCACACTGCCCCTTGGCACAGTTTGAAAGGAGTTTGAGAGTGCTGTAACGAGCACGACATCCCATGTATGGGCACAGTGGGTCCTTCTGGAGTCCCACGGGGTTGAGGCTTGCAAGTCAGGCATCTTCCCGACCATTCTCCCTGTTGCAGCTCCCTTCTCCACTCACAGATGATCTGCGTGGAGATCTTTACCGTAAATGGTAGAGAGTGCGTGTGGTTGCTGTGGGCAGACGCTCTTGATGACTGGTGAGCAGTACATGATGTTTTGTCGTGATGAGATCGCTCTTCAGTGCAGGACTTCAGCCACAGGCCTGCCACAAGTGAGTCACAGCTGAGCACATCAGTGTCCATTTTCGGTGATTGGATGCTCTGTTTTCTTTCAAACATTGCCCAAAGTACAGTCTTTTTCCTCAAAGAAGGCTTTCTTCTTCATTTACCTTATTTATGCCTTTTCAATTGCGTGTAGGGAAAAAAAATACAGCTCTGTGCCATAGCAGCTTGTGACTGGTGCTGGCAGGTTGTTTGGGGAGGCTGTGGAGCTGACATCCTTGGAGGAAGGAACTAGAAACCCCACTGGGCACAGCTGTGGGGAGCAGGAGGGTGCAGTGGATGATCCCAGGGGGCCCTTCCACCCTCCCCTTATCTGGGACTAGGGCAGTTCTGAAGTGTTTTTGCAGTAACGATGGCTTAGCTGAGGAAGCAACTTGGAATTAGCCTGATGGAAGCACCTTGCTGTTGCATTACAAGTGTTTGCAGGGTAGCAAAATTCAGGATCGATCCTTTCTCTGCTGAGGGTGGTTCAGATTTCTCTTCCCTGCTCTTTTAAGTCCATCTCAGAATGCACTTCTGGTGGTGATCCTTAGAGCAGACATAACTGAGCTGTACAGCTTTTGGCACTGGCACTAATTGCTTCCTGCCACGCACTCCCAGCTCAGGTCCAGTTGCAGCCCAGCCTGCTGGTTGCTTGTTTTGTAGGGCTTTGTTCTGCTTGTGGGAGAAAATACCCAATGTAAGGAAGTGCTCTCAAGGCTGAGGGTTCTTGAGCAAGGAGCTGTTGCTGTAGCTCCCGTCAGCTCAGCTGTGTGACGTAGCCATGTGGTGGGTTTTGTGGTCTCAGCAAGGCAAGTGTGCATTTCTGGTAAGTCCTTGAATGCTGAGGGCTCTGGTGCATTGAGTTCAGGTGTCCAGATGCTTGTGCTGCACCTGGCAGAAGTTTTCCCATGGTTGGTTGTTCTTCGTCACAGCGATATAAGGTAGTGATGCCATCTACATAAAGCTATTTGTGCTGTCATCAGCACTGATAAACCTTTTCAGATTGCCATGGGAAGCAGCATGTTGGTTTCTGAGGGGAGAATAACGTCAGTCCTTTCGTAGTGTACCTTTTCTTGCCATATTCTCTAGTTTCGAGCACCTCTTAGACAAGCAGACGTGGCAGTGGGCTGGATCCCCAGCCATGAGTTTTATGAAATCCCATTTGGTTTGGTATGATGCAGTGGGCCAGGCTTCCACAATTCATTTTCCCAACCCCAAGCTTTTCCTCCCCTTTCCAGAGTCTTCAGAAGTGGTTGCTCTGAGAGCCAGGAGCACTGTGTAAGGAACCTGCTCTCAGATTTGGAATTGAGACTCAGCTCAGTGTTTTTTGGAGCAGGTGGTGGACTTCTGCATTCCCTGTTGGGCACGTGGCGGCACAGGATAAAACTGATGCTGAAGAAACTCTTTATCTGCTGGAGGGGGGAAAAAAAAGATGATTAGAAAAGCTTGTTTCCTTAAGCACGCCCTTGTTTGGAGTGTGCAGGTCTTGCAGAAATGTAGGTGCACGCAGTGGTGGCTTCCTGTTTTTTGGTTTTGGTTGTTTTGTGTCATTACAGCCACCCCTGGGTCGTCACTGTTAGTAGTGTGATGCAGACTGAACTGACAGGATACTGCTGATCAGCTCTGATCACACACTGTTGATTTCTCTCTTCTAATACCTTTGTTCAGCAGCACTGCAGAATCTCATCTGCAGGGCCCTTCCTTGCAACTCCTCATTTGAGTGGCAGTTTCTCATTCCAGCCCTCTGTTCCCAAGTGCTCATCTGAGGGTACCTCCTCTCCCTGCATCTTCTGTGTCCTCTTTCTCTCCGTGTGAGATGTCCTGGTCCCCTCAACTCACTGCAGGCTCCTGTTCTCTGACCTCTTCCCAAAGCCCTGCTCCTTGTGTTGGTGCCTCAAGAGCAGTGAGAGGCTCCTATTGCAGGAGCAAAGCTGCTTGTGATGTGGAGCAGCAGTTTAATGTCATGAGATGGATGTGTTCTTGGAAGGGATTTTGCATTCTGCTGGATGACACTCATTGGGTCCCATTGGACACTGTCTGAAGAAGACAGCAACATTTCTTATCTTGCTTCTGTGGAGTTCTGGAGCTTTTCCAGGGTTGTGGAGCAGAGTGGGCACCTCATAAGACTGCTTTTTAAGGAGTCCTCCTCCTTCTTTTCCAGGGGGAAAACTGATAAACTATTCTTTCCATGTTCCCTTCTCCTCACCCTAATCCCAGTGATCCTAGCAACAGGTGCCAGAAATCAGGACTCTGGCAGAAGGACGGCTGATGGGATGGGCTGTAGGATCATTTGTGTCAGTTCTCCCCAGCTGTACTTCCAGAATAGGATGTCACTGGACTGTAGAGTTTCAGGGATGCTGAGCAGATGGATGTGTCATGCCTAAGGCCTGGACTCTTCCACGGGGAAAGTTCAATAGCGTTACCTGTGAAATGCAAAATCTTGCTGCTCCTTGCCTGGAGACACGTTTGGGCTTGTGATCTGGGGCTGTACCGATCTGTCCCTGCAGGGGGAAGGAGGGAAAGGTCATATCCACCTTGCAGGTGGGGAAGCTGAGGAGCAGACTTGATCAGGAGTCAGCAATGGGGTTGGGGTTTGTGCCGAGCTCCCTGGGGCTGATGCAGCAAGCTTCTTTTAGGTAAAGGTGCCTGGAACTGCCAGGAGGGCCAGACAGAGGGCCAGGGTGGTGGGAGGGAAGGGCAGCACTTTATGCTTCTTGTCTTCAGCTTAGCCGAGAGCATCTGTGATCACACCTGGACTTTTTTCTCCTTCTTTTCAGGGATGCTTGAATACGACCCAGCCAAGAGATTTTCAATACAGCAGATAAGGCAGCACAAGTGAGTGTTCAGCTTCTTCCTATTAGTCATTCTCTTTCTGCTTCTTATGCTAATGTACCTGTGCTATTGCTCTCAACTCATTTTTCCTTTTGACAGCAGACACATGGAAGTCACTAGATAACCTTCCTCCAGCTCTGCTGGAGCTCTGGCAACATCCACTTGGCTTTTTTTTCCCTTCCTATTAGAGCATCCAGTTAAAGCATTTGAATTGCTAACTGGCAGATGATGAATATGTTGAAAATATGTTTCTAGTGTGACTGGTTCTTGATAATTAAGGGTTCTGGGTAATTTGTTTCAGAGGCCAGCTAGCTCTGATGGAGCAGGGGTTCCCTGAAGCTGGTTTCAGTACCGTGTTGGTTTTCTGGACAGGCTGGTGACAGAAATAACTCTTGGTTTTTGCTCCATATGGAATCAGTATGTTCCAGGACAATGGGATTTTTTTTCTTTTTCTCTTTAATGTCATTCTCCTCCTTCCCCCATATCCTCTGTTTTATCCTCCCCTTTGTCTGGGGGGGGGGGGGTGACAGGGGGGAGAGGTCGTTATCTCTGAGGGCTTTTTTTTTTTCTCCTTTTTTAAAGGATCTGTTTGAACATGCTGCCTCTGAGCAGAGATTTCCTGGGCGGATAAAAGTACAAGAACAAAAAAGCATCATAAGGATGCTTCAGCGCGGAGGCTGCATTAGCTTATCTCCTGTTTGAATAGGAAGTGCTTCTGAGGACATGCAGAGCTGCCTGCTGGACCGCAGATGCTCAGCAGAGGTCCTGCCTACAAGCTTGCCCAGAAAGCTTTTGGGAGCCTTGTAAAAACAAGGCTCTGATCCTGTAGGGCAGCAGGCCTGCTTTGTGCTGCCTGCAGGCAGGAAGAGCACTGTTTTTATTTATTTTTTTCTGTTTCTCTGAAAAAAGAAGCAAAAATAAAGTGGCAGTGGGTAGCAGTGTGCTGTCAGATCACGATCCCTGGTAGATGTTGTGGCATGAGAGACGTCTGCAGGAGCTGCAGAACAAAAGCAGTCAGGCTTGAACTGCACCAGCATTCTGCAGGGGAGCAGCTGCAACTGCCCCTGCGAAGATCAAAGGGGCCTGGGGGGGTGGGGGGACAAGTCTCGTGTAGCTGCCTGGGCAATTAATTAAGCAGTCAGGCAGAGTCTTTTAATAGTAGCCAAGTGCTGTGCATTGGTTGTTTCACTGGTCTGGGAGATGATAGGAGCAGGCATTTGCTTTTCAAGAGTGCCTTTCCCCCGTGCACACGCTTCCTGGTAAAATAGTGGGCCACAAAGGAGCCTGCTTGGGGCTGCCCTCTTAAATGCTGCGTAGTGTTTAAAACGCCCTGTAGAGCTGATCTTGGAAACAATAGCTCCTGCTGTTACTGACAGTCCTTCTCCCATCTTCCTCTGAGGGCTAGGGAGCTTCAAGCAGAGCACTGTGTCCTTTTGTGGAGCTCTGAAATGAAGTAGTTCTGCTCATTGCAGCGATGCAGAGTGGTGAGCAGCTGCCACGCGGTCCAACTGATGCCTTGTCAGTAAGCACAGTGAGGAAGCAGGGCAGGAATTAAATCCACGGAACAGATTGCAGGGATTTCAGTGGAAACACTGAAATGCCAAAAGCACTTGTTCCTTACCAATGCTGTGGGCCCAGGTGTTGCACCCTGAGCTTAGATGTTGTCCCCTAAGCTTGGGACAGTGTAGTTGGTTCTCATGTGTCAGTCTGCCAGGATTTGAGCTACTTACCTGGCTCCTTCTGTGCCTTATTTTGTACTTCTCCCATGTGGCAGGGAGCTTTTGCATCAGCTCCATCCAGCTGGAAGCCAGGAGGTTTCTCTAGAGACCCTGCCTGGAGGTAGCAAGCAGGAAGAAATAGAGCATGCTCCTCGCATGGGGTCAGCAGCATCTCTGTTCTGTGTGGGCACAGCTGCTGCTGGTGAGGCTTTAATCTCATAGCACCACAGAGGCTGTACCTGCGAACACAGGAGCATTTCCAAGGCTTAGTCTCTTATTAGTTTTCTGTGAGCTTAGCCAGTGCTTCTTAACAGGCTTTTCTCCCCTATTAGTAATTGCCTCCTTCCTCCTGCTGTGGCATCCTAATAATTACATCGCTCGCAGCAGAGCCTGCAGCCTTGGGCTTCAGATGTGGCCGTCCATCTCCTTTTTGTGGGGCAGCACTGTGCTAAGGAATCTGGCTCTTGGTTCTCTCTTCTTTTTCCTTAAATAGAAGCAAGCTTTGCCCTCACGCTTAACCAGACCCTGCTTTATTGAGAACTGAACAAAGCAATCAGAAGGACAGTAGGTGGTCATTCAGATACTGTCTGAGGGTTTTGGGAAAGCATTTTGGGTAGGAAATGCCTTGATTTCTAGAACTCCGTAGACTGCTGGTTGGGCTGGAGGGAGGAGTGATAGTCAGGGATGATTTGGGACTCTTAACCCTGTCGAGCTGTGTGGATGGCTGTTGTTTCTCCTAATCTAGGAGACTTAATCAGTGGATGTGGGAAATACTGAGCAGGAATTGAGTGCTGCTGGAGGTGGCTCAATGGGGCAAGCGAGGCACATCAGTTCCTCCCTTTCTTCTATTCCAAATGCTTTTCCCCTGCAGTGGCAACACAGTCTGAGGCATTCTTGCAGGATGAATTTGCCCAGCCTTACATCTGCCAGCTGCCTTCCTCCTCTCCTCACTTCTGCTGCTGAGTCTCGCATCAAATTCATGTTTCAGCATTTTCTCTTCGTTCAGCAGGACCGAGCTCACTTCTCTCAGCCCGTTTCTTGAAGGGCTTGAAAAACATTTCAAAGCAGTGCACGCAGTACAGACCCAGGATTTGTAAACTGAAATGAATTAAAACTCCCCCAGCCTGTCATCGAGGTTTCTGAACCACCAGAAGCTGACCCTCTGAATTACAATGAACAAGCCTTGAAACCTGCCCTCCCCACAAGGATCTGGGCCGGGATGATGCTCAATGAGAACTGACACTTTTAGTTCACCTCTGTGACTGTTCTGTACTCCTGGGTGGGGCTGAGGGGCAGTGAGGAGGTGCTGCTGGGAGTTGGGGAGCGAGCAGCCTGCAGATCATTCACAGTCTCCTCTCCAGCTCGTGCTTTTGCTGAAGGGCTCAATGCTTGTACACCGCAGTTTGTAACTAATTCACTGACCCTGCTGCAGCACTTCAAGTGATGAAGTGGATGCAGAATTCTACCTCTGTCCCCTGTTTCCAAGGCAACCATCTTGCCTTCCTTCTCCAGAAGTGTCACACATAATTTGTTCAGTCATAGATACGTTTGCAAGAGTTTATAGCGAGGAAGGGAAGGCACTTCCAACTCTTGTTAGCTGCGGTGCTTGCTGACATGCTGTGCTGCTCCTGACTGCTGGGATCACCCCAAAGGTTGGGAGCACAGAGCTGCTGTGTGCTGGGCTATGCTCTGCAATCCTGGGGACCCTGCTCTGTCCCTCTGGGTTCCTTCTCAGGTGCTGAGCGTGCTCCTTGGCTTCTGTTCCCAAATTGGAGGATTTTCCTTAACCTGAGCTGTGGTGCACGTACTGCTGGACTCTTCCCACCCCTTTGCTGCGGTGTCATGCAGAGATCTCTGCTTGTGTTGGCAATGTGAGCTCTCTCTTCCTTTCTTTTCCTGCAGAGGCTCCTGGGTCTGTCTCACTTTCCTGTGGCAGGCACATGGGAGGGAGGGAGGCTTTGGTTCTTCTGCCCACGTTTTGCAGCTCGGTTTCGTAACGTAACTGTCTGCTGCGTGAAAGGAAAGTGAGTCTCCATCTGTGCACAGAACACCTCTCCTCCTTCTGTGGGAGTCTGAACTGTGACCTTTGGGTCTTGCATCAGTGAGGGCAAAGCTGCTTCTCTTACCTACTTTTTTTTCAATGAAACTGATCTGAGGAGCAGAGCATCTCTTCCTGCTCCAGGAGTTCAGGGGCCGTGCTGCATGCCTGCTGAGTGGGGCAGACGTGCAGTGGGCTGCTTCTCGTGGTGACTGTGACCTTTCTGTAAGCTTGGAGCCCTCAGGCTGCACCATGGGAGGTGGCAAAGCGCTCATGGCTGCTCCTCGCTGGCAGGACAGCCATCTGCAGCCCAACATCTGCTTGCAGAGGAGTCTGTCCACATCCAAAACAAGCAAGCTGAAATACTTGTGGCCTAGAATGGGAAGTGAATTAGCTGTAAGTATTTGGAAGCTGCAGCTGTGCTTACTGATTCTTATTTTAACCTTGCTTATACCAGAACTTGAGAAGAGTGGAGAGATGACTTCTGATGTAAAATTTGAGCTGGGAAGCGGCAAACCAGACAGACTCAATAAGCAGTGGTTGACCCAGATCCCTTTTTTCGTTCAGTCCTTGACCCTTGTTATCTTAGCTCCCTGTAGATCATAGCAGCTCTGTCTGGATGCTGCTCCTTATCTGGCAGGTTCGCAATTAATGCTGTGCTGCTGCTGTCCAGAGCCTGTGCTTTGCAGGCATTCTCTCACCACTTTGCAAGCTTGTTGAGGAGATCTCTTTGCTGCTGCTCCCTTTGCTCAGTTTTAAGGCCTGGGAGTGGCTAAAAATGGCCTCACGGGCTGCAGAGGAGCCTGCCTCTTCCAGAGGATGCTCTGTGTAGACAATGCTTCTGAGATCTGCAGAAGCTCATTTTCCTTTAACTGATAAAGCAGCAGCCTGCTCTCACTGGGTAAGCTGCTGTGTGTGCAATTGACTCAGAGATCATTGGAAGAATTGTTTGGGAATAAATGATGAAATAGGCACTCTGTCAGCAGCACTCTGACCCAGGCTGCATTCTCATGTTGCTCAGCAGCACCTTGAGCTGGAGCAGGGCATTTGGTGGAGCCCGTGGTCCTCAGCTGAAGAGCAGATCTTCACTAATCACATTTAGTGCCGGTGTAGAGAGCAGCATCTCTGTCCCTGCTGGAAAATTGCTTGCCAGGAAATACTCTGCTACTCCATAAAGAATTGCTTGAGGCTCCTTCCAAGAGGTCTTTGATTTTCTTAGAACTTCAATGAATTTCTCTGCTCACTCTATAGCCTCATTACCATGTATGCATATGCAAGTACTTGAAATCACCTCCCAGAGGATGGGATCATTATGACTGGAGTACAGTGATTCAGGTTTCAGCTGTTAATAAAAGCCTATTTTTACTCTCCTGGTAAGTAGGACAGAAGGAAAGAAAGAAGAGGCAGAGCTGAAATGCAACAAAATAAAAACACTAGCTGCTGGAGGTTTGTAGGCTTTCTCCCTTTAAAGTATTTCTTTCTTTGGCAGTCATTCTGATCTCATTTCTCCTGTATATTCCATTCTCCTTGTGTCTCTGGCATTTAGTTCCAGTGCCCCTGGCAGGAATAGCTGATGGCTGTGCTGGGTGCTCTGTTCCTGTGCTCGGTGCTCCTGCCAGGCTGGATCAGCCCAGGCGCAGTGTGCTGTCTTGGCAGTCACTTCCTTGATGAAAGCAGTCTCCCAAGGAAAGGAAATCAAATGATCAAATTAGGAGAGCTGTGTGCCACGCACATCGCCGAGGAAGCCAGCCATGGCATTTGCTGGAACTGTTGGCCCAAATCTAGTTATGCTGGACCTGTTGACTTCCTGCTGGTCCAGCAGCTGGGATGAACTTTCCTTCACTCTTGTAATGCTGCTCAGTGAACCAGAGGACAAACTTGACACGTTCTGTCACTTTGCTAAATGATGCTGCATTCGCTGGGCAGCTGGTGTAGGAGCACTGGTGGATCCTTGTCCATGCCAAACTGTGGTTTGCTGGCCTCCCAGCTGAGTGGGGGTCATCCCTCCACGCAGTCTGAGCAGGGAAGGGCCAGATGCAGTTCTGTGTGTGACACCAACGTGCTCAGTGACCAACCACAACAGGTTTTGTGGTTAAACCTTACCTACTGAGGTAGGGACTGCCTCACTCTTTGGTACTGCAGAAGGCAAGATGCTGCCTTCCTCAACAACCTGGTCGTTGCAGAGGAAAATGGAGGATGCCAGCTGCGAAGCAGGGCTTCTGAGCAAAGGTCCACCTCCTTTCAATCCCAGTTGAGTTGTCCCAGGAGTTATGCTTTCACTCCTAACTCCTTCCTTCTGCTGAGTGACTTTATTAGAATGCCACTTCTACAAGAGGTGAGCAGACAGTGGAACGATATTTTTAGATCTCTCTGCTTTTGAGGTGTGTTTTCAGTTTATTTCTGAGGCAGCACACTTTTGTGGCCTACAGTACAGTGTGAGAGCAGGGGGAAAAAAGTCTTAGACTTTCTAGGCTACCTCCTGCTGTGGAAGACTCTCAGTGTCCCTTTGTGCAGATAAGTGGCATCCACGTAATATTTAGCAAGATGAGCGTGAGAGTGCAGTTGGTATGATGAGATTTTGTTTCCTGTCTTGCTGTGCAAGAGCAGGAAGAATGGGTCCCAGGGCTCAAATGACATCCAGCTCGCAGTGCAGGGGGAGGGGGCTGATATCAGTGCCTGTCAGGAAAGCAGGCTGTGTTTAAGGATGGTTTTGGATGTGGGAAGTGCTAGCGGGCAGCAGTGTAACGCTGCCTCAGTAGCTCTCTTTAAACTCCACATACCTTTGAGTTGGGATGGAATGGGATCATCCCATACCATTGGGGATTTCTCTGCGCCTTCTGAAAAGTGAAGCTGTACTGATGAGGTTTTACTCTCGGACCCTTTGCAGTTGGTTTCGTAAGAAACACGCTCAGGCAGAGACTCTGGTGCCCATACCTCCTAGCCCAGAAACAAAGGACAAGTGGAGAAGTATGACGGCGGTGCCTTATCTGGAAGATCTGCATGGCTACAATGAGGACGAAGATGATGACTTGTATGACATTGAAGATGATATCATCTACACTCAGGACTTCACAGTACCAGGTAGGAGAGAGCGATGCTGGGATGAGAAGGGCAGAAGTGACTCTTCCCTTGTCCATTTAAAGTTTTATAGGAAAGGCTTTGGGATCTGAACGCAGTGGAAGAGAGTGTTGATTATTAAGTGATGTGAGTGACTCACAGCGAGTGAGCCATGATGCTGTGGGTGCTTTGGTCCTTTATTTGATCAGCCAGGATGTCCCTTCCTGCGTGCTGCCCATCTGCTGATTTCCTTCCTCCATCCAGTAATAGCGTGCTCCTGCTGAACTGTTGTTCAAGCATACTTAATTCTCTTGGTTGGCTTTGCTAGACTCACTGAGTTATTTTGGAGCACAGCCCTGAAATGACTCAGTGTTCAGAATAGATGGCACATCTGGGTGCTCGTAGCCTTATGCTGAGCCTTTTTTCTGCTCTAGTCTTGGTAACTTGGTTGCAGAATTGCCCCTTTCTGTATGGGGGACCTCCTTTTGTTTTAAGGTAAGCCAACCAAGTAGAGTGGGGAGTGTGCACTCAGCCATGTGGTGTTCACAGAGTGCTGGTGATCGAGCAGCAGTCTTTCTCAGGCACCTCTACACTCGTGGAAAAAAGGCTGAAGGCAAAGCTTGCTCAGCTTTACAGCTCTCGTAGCAGCAGTGCTGATTCACTTCACCACAGTGTGACCGGAGTTATCTGGTGCTGAGCTTTCCTGGTCATGGGGAAAGCCCTGGTTTCTGTAGCTCAAGAGTAACCACATTTCTTCGATTTCTTCCTCGCTGGGCTTCTGTGGATCTGAGTAAAATCAAGGGCTGGTTTTACCTGTGCAGGGGTCTTGTACCTGAAGGCTTTGTTTTTTCTTCTGTGTTTTCTGCTTAGATGGAAACTACTTTTTGAAGCACAAGCGCAGAAGAATAAAGTATCAGGCCTTGAATAGCAATGAGCCTCATTGTGCCCAAAAGTCCTTTGGGAATACCCAAAACTTCTTCAGGAGGACCCAGATTGTTCCTCCTGGCAGAGCTTTCCAAGGGGAGAAGAGCTGGGACAGCTTAGCTTAGAGCCAGGCTCGCTGGGCCCTGTGCTGGGTGCCACCCCTGGGTGCTCAGCTCTGCAGCTGCACGGGTTTGTATGTGGGATGGAGGTGGAGCCTGCTGAGATGAAGGCAGCCACATCAAAGTGAAGCAGATCTGTTTCCAAGTGCTGATTCACTGGTGACAGCTGGGTAATTTATAACCTTTTCTAATCGAGCTGATGTCCCGGTGCCAGCTGGGTGACCTGCAGAGCTCTGTCCTTTGCTCTCTCACATCCCACAGGGTTTTCTGTTAGAGCCTGACCAGAGCTGGACCTTCCCTCTTGGCTTAGTGGAGGCTTTACGAAAGGAGGAATCCTTTTAAAAATGTGATAGGCTCTCAGAAGCACGTACTTCATTGCTAAGGCCTTGCTAGTTACAGAATGGGACTTGCCAGGTGTTGTCAGAGGTTGCCCATTTCCCTCTACAAGGGCTCCTGCCAGCAGCAAGTTCTCAAGATGTGAAAAAGTGCCTGGTCTTGAGAGAATCATAACCAGTATCACTCAAGGCTCTGTTTTGTTTTTTGAACTTGACCTTTTCCACCTCTTAGAGCTGGTTTGGAAAGGAAGAGAGGTACGGTTGGTCTCTCTGCCCATAACCTCCCTTGGAGGGGCAGGCTTCCCAGCGGAGAAGCTGCAAGAACAGATCTGTTGCAGCTTGCAGCCAAAGCCAAGAGCCCACAGGATAGTCTGTTACTGCATTTTTGGCATCAGCATAGAGAAATAAGCTTGTGCATGTTTCTGACAGTGCCCTGTTGCTTCCCTTGTGCATTCCCAGCTGCAGAGGAGGAAGCTGAGGCAGGGCGTAGAGGAGAGAGCGGAGTGCTGGGAAGCCGTGGCGAGATGTGTGCAGGAGGAAGCTGTGCTCCCACTGGAAAAAGGCACAGAAGAGGAGTGAAGGTTAGCCTAGGCCCCAGAGCACTGCCCTCTTGGGCTTCCAGTGGCCTGAGCTGATGGCTGGTGCTTTGAACCCAGTGCTGGCTGAAAAGGAAAGCCCTACGTGACCTACATTAAAGGCTGTTACTCTGCCCGTGCACCCCGGGCTGCTCCTGCAGACCTGCCCCGTGGAGTCCTGTCTCTTCTCTCTTTGGTTTCTCTTCTTCAGTGCTGAGTAGCTTATGTTGCTGCCTGGTTTGTACTCTTCTTTGTGATTAAAAAGTGGAAACTGAGGAGGACTTGGGAAATCAGAGAGTGATGGTGTGTCCTGCAGGCTCAGGTCAGATCTCACTGTTCTGGTTGCTGCTGAGCATCCCTGCCCCACAGCACTGCAGCTGGGCATTGCACATTGTTGACGTGATAAGGGCAGTTCCTGAAGTTCCTTCAAAGCAAAATAGCGGAGTGTGTGAGATCCTGTGCTGCATCTGCCACCTCCCTGCTGCCCCTCCTGCACAGAGAGCCGGGCTGTGCCCCACACAGCAGGCACTGCTGTGCAGCCCGGTGCCCCTGGCTGTGCTGGGGTGATGTTCCCCCAACTCGGGTGCCTCTGACAGTAGGAGATCACCTCCAGAGCAGTCATATCAGCTGTTATGCACTCCTAATGCAAACAGTGCTATTTAAACCCAAATAAGGGCTGTCACATGAGAAGATGACAGGCAAATTACTGGGAGATGTTTCAAGTTCTCTATGGAGCTTGTTCTGTTCCAGAGGGGTAAGAGAGCTGAATCTCAGTCATGGTGCCCCGTGGACCAGGCTTCCCTTGTTAGGCAGTGGCTGGGTGGGCTGAACGCTGTTTTGTTTCACTTAACTGCAGCCTGGTGATGGGTTTTAGCCTTCCCAGTTATTATTATTCTGCACTGGGAAGCAGTGGCAGAAAGCATCCCTCCACCAGCCGGTCTCCAGGCCCTCATCCAGCACTTGCATGTTCCGCTCTCATAGCGATTGTGGACTGAGGTGGATGTGCCCTGACAGGTGGGTTCCTGGGGGACATCACACCTGGCTGCAGCCCCAGGTATCCCCGTGCAGCGAGAGGAGTGTTTCTCTGGGCTGTGTGCTGCTCTCCTGAGCAGCTGGCACACGGAGTCTTAGGCAGCATGAGCACGTGTGAATTCATGTCCCCAAACCACGGGCATGGGGTGCGGTCTTCTCCTGCAGACAAGTCACCTAAGGCCAAAGTCACCTTATTTTAAAGGGATCTTGGCCAAAAAAAGAGCACAAAAGGATAATGGGGCTGCAGTAGGCTGCCTGTGGGAGCAGTGGGGGTGAGGAGGGGCCCTGTGTGGTGCAGGATGCTCTGTGTGCTTTGTATGGTGGGGGCAGCTCACACCAAGGATAGTTGGTAGACTTTCCCAAGGCTTTTCCCAGGATCTTCTGACGTCACTCAGCTCTGTGGCACTGTCACATTTCTAACAGTGACGCCGTGTTAAAATAAGAATAAAGAAGCCAGCCCCCTTGGAAGTGACGGCTGAGCTGGGTTGTTGTGCTGGGCAGTGAGCTCAGGAGCATGCCTGACTCACAGGAGTGGGTGTTCAGGTGGGGAGGAGAGGAAGGAACCTCATTAAACCTTTCCTTCAGAGGAAGAAGGGGGTTCTGAGAAGGCACCGTTATTTTTAAAGGGCTCTTTAAAGATTTATGCAGCTCTTCAACGCTCTGTGCCCCCGGTTCAAATGATGTTAAACACCTCAGCAGAGGGGGGAGCAGCTTACCCAGGGCTGGGAGCAGCTTGCTGCTGCTGTGCTGTGTTTGTGTTCAGGTGCTCTGCTCCACTCCCCCCTTCCTTTAGCAGCTCTGTGTGGCTCTGAGCTTTGTGTCCCCTCCCGTAGCAGTGGCTCTGAGGCTGGAAAACAAAACCCCAGTGTTCGTGGGGGGGGGCTGCATTTCTCACCGCTCATCCGTGTGTGTGTGTGTGTCTGACAAACACAGCGATCCAAAAGCTCTCCACGGTTTGATTTTGGAACCTTTTCTGTGCCTGAAGGAACAGGATGGGGCCGTGAGGAGCATGGAGAGGCAGTGAGGCCATGCGTGCTCGCCCTCCTCTCCTCTCTCCCTCTCTTATTTTTAGCCCTGGGCTGATGATGGTCGGTAGGATGTGGCTGCTCGCGCACGCAGCGCTGGCCACGGCTTCCGCGGGGGCAGGCAGTTGCCAAGATTTCATCCTATGCTGAATTGTTATTTTCATTAATTTGAACGTCAGCAACTGTCAGCGCTGAAGGAGGTAAAATTAGCCCGCAGCTTCGCCCTCCCTCCTCAGCATCCATAACGGCCTCCTGGGATTGTTCTTTTCGCTGGGAGGAAGGGATAGGCACACGAAAGAGAAATGAACTGTTGGGATTTTTCCCTCATCCCCCCCCCCCAGGTCCCAGTCAGAAATGCTCATTGCCTTGGTCAGAGCCTGGCTGAGGGTGGGGGGAGAAGGGTAAGTGCTCAGCTGTGCTCTGAGGGTGGGCTGCTGGGGTCTCTGCTGCAGCACCCACCCCCACGTGGCCCCGTGGGACACTGCTTCTCATGGGCACTGTGTCCCTGCAGCTTTCTGGGGCTGAAGACAACTCTGAGCCAGTAGACCTCAGTGTTATCCCCTCTTATTTCTGCATGACTCCCACCCACAGAGGAGGAGGAGGATGCACTGCCCCATGGGGGAGCAGAAAGGAGCAGAGCCCAGGGGCACACAGTGGGGAGCCCAGCTCTGAGGGGACCCCCAGCATCCCCCCCCCCATGCCGTGGGGTGAGCGCTGGCGCATGGAGCTGACGTTGCGCTCGGCCTTGGAGGAGAAAGGATGGAGCATCCTTTAAAGAAAATTATACATAATCATCTTACAGCTCTCGCTTCCACTCAAACCTCTGAGTCATAACTGAAGGGCCCTGGAGCGTGACGTTCCTGGTGGAAGGAAATTGCCGTGGCTGGATTCGGTATGGGGGAGCGAGGGGGGGACCTGAAGACCCTTTCCACCATCCCCAGGGGGCTGAGGTGCGATGGGAGTGGGGTGCTGCCCCTCCTGCCCCAGGGAGAGGTTCTCTGTCCCTGCACCAGCTGCATGGCACAGGGATACCTCTCCTGGGAGCTTTTTTCCCCCAGTGCTGAGTCTCTGCACTGCTCTGGGCAGTCAGAGGGGCTGCTCTGGGGTGGGTGCAGGAAACCGACCCCATCTGCGTGTTCCTTGTGGGGCACGGGGCTGTGCTGACCCCTGCAGCATCGTAGTTCCCTTCTGCAGGTGGAGCAGTGTGCTTCCCACCCTTTGCCTTCAGTTTCTTCTCATTTATGCAATGAATTCCCATTCTGAGTGATGGAGAGCTCAGACACGGAGCGGCCACGGTGCCCCACGCGGGGCGGGCGCTGCCACGGCCTCACGCTGCCTTCCCTTGCAGGACAGGTGCCTGAGGAGGAGGCAGGGCAGAACGGGCAGAGCCGCGGCCGGGGGCTGCCCAAAGCCGTCTGCATGAACGGGACGGAGCCGGGACAGCTGAGCACCAAATCCAAAGCGGAGCGCCGGGCCAGCGCTTCGTCCAACCCCTCGCGCAAGGCCTGCTCGGCCAGCAGCAAGATCCGCAAGCTCTCCACCTGCAAGCAGCAGTGATCCTGGGAGCGCCTCTCTGCACAGGTACAGGTCGGAGCGGGGGGGCCCGGGGCTGAGCCCCCTCTGTGCTGCCGGCAGCCACAGCTCGCAGAACACCCCCCCCTCCCCACCCCGTTCCAGTGTGGGTCCTGCAGTGCTGCACGTGGCTCCGCTTTGCCCTCACCCCCCCCCCACGCTGCTGTCAGACCCCCATCTCATGGGCCCCACGGCAGCTGCAGTGTGACACCCCCTCCCCTGGCACTGGGACCCCCCCCCAGTTCTCCACTACACAGCTCCCAGCACTGCCACCCTCCTGCAGGCAGGGTGCATGGAGGCTGCGGGGGTCTCCCCTGCTCTGGGACCCCCCCCTCACACACACACACCCTGCTGATGCTCTGGGGATGCTGAGCCCTCCCCGCTCCCCCCCTCGTCCTTCCGGCTCGCTCCTCAGCCCCATCCCTTTCTTCCCACCTCTCTCATTCATAAACGAGGCAGCGATGAGTCAGGCTCAGCGCTCATCCACCCCCGGCCCTCACGCTCGTCACCGGCGCTCCGTGGGGCTGAGGCTGTGTTATCTGTTTGGATCACGACCAGCTTTGTGGTGTGAAAAAAAAAAAAAAAAAAAAAGCCAGAAATAAAAGCCCGTTCCTCCCCCTGCAGCTGTCAGACCCGCACTCTCGGGCTTTCATCTTTAATTCATGGTTGGGAGTTGAGTCACCTGTGCGGGGAGGCACTGATGCTCGGGGCTCCCCGGGGAGATGCTGCTGCTGCCCTTCGCTTGGGGCTCTGCCCTCTGCCTGGGGGGGTCCTGGGGGGGTCCTGGGGCTCCTGTGCATATGGGGCAGGGGCTGCCGGGCTGCTTGCTTCCAGCACTGCCCTCCGCTCAGTGCATTAAAACCCCCGAGAGCAGAAAGCAGCCGTGGCTCCTGGCTGTGGGTGTGAGGTTTGTGGGCTGCGTTTTGGGTTCTGTGGGGGGGGCACGCTGGGCTCCCTGCAGCAGCTCGGGGGCCATGGGGGGTGGTTGGCCCCATCCTGACCCCCATCCTGACCCCCGTCTCCCATTCTCCCGCAGTGTCCCAGCATCCTCCCCCCGCTCAGCGTCTCCTGGGAGCGACCTGTGCTCGCAGCCCACCGCCCGAGGACCCCCACCAAGGAAACTACCTGACCCCCAGAGCCCACCCGGGACAAGGAGGACCCCGGGCCGGGGGAGGGTGTGCGTGGGGGGAGGGGGCCCACCCTCACCCCATCACTCTTTGCCAATCAAGACACTGATTCTCTTTTTAATTTCAATGTGGAAGGGTGGGACGGGCAGGGCTGGGGGGGGGTGGGGTGCGTGCCCCTCCGTGCCCCCTCCCCTCCCCCCCCGGGCTGTGTTAGAAGTCGTGCAAAGCCATTGCCGTGCACTTTATGTTTTAGACTACTGTTATATATTATATATTTTCCTCTTTTTTTTTTCGTTTTCGTTTTGTTTATATTTGCGGTATATTTAGAGAGTTCCTACACATCGTCAGATAAAACCAGAGGAGAAAAAAAACAAAAGCAAAACCAACCCAGGTATTCCGACAAAGCAAAACCCCATGAAACCTGCATGCTGAAAAGGGCTCGGAAAAGGGAACGGGGGATGGGGGCGTTCATCGGCTTTGGGTTTCTTTTTTTTTTTTTCTTTTTTCTTTTTTTTTTTTTTAAGAAAAAAAAATAAAGTGAAAACCGAGAGGTGGGGGCTGCTGTCCTCCTGTGCTTCCTCTGCAGCTTTGGGGGGGGGGGGGGGGGTTCGTCGGGAGGGGGAGGGGGTGAGAACCGCGCTCAGAGCACTCACAGCCTTTTGGTTTTGGTTTTGTTGGGTTTTCTTTTCCATCCTTTATAGGTTTAAAAACGCGGATTGGAGGCGGTGCTTGGGGAGGAGGGGGGGGCGGCGCGGCCTCTGCGCTCGCATGCAATGGGGGGCCGCCCCCCCAACCCCCCCTCATACCCATGGGCCGATGTGGGGCCGTTCTTTTTTGGTTTGGTTTTTCTTTCCGACCACCTTGGAAACATAAATACCGACCGAAGAACAAAAACCCGACCCCGCCGCACTACACCAACCCCGGGGTGGGGGTAGGGGAGGGGGGGGGGGGCACCCACCGCCCTCCTCGAGGTGCAGAGGGAGGAGGAAAGAAGTAGTGGGGGCGACCCCCACCCCTCGGCTGCTCAGCCCCTCGGGCCGCCCCCCACCACCCCGCAGCTCCCAGCCCGGGTCCCGGCTCCGGGCACAGCGGCGTTATTGCTCGTAGGAACCGGCGCGGGGGGGAGCGCGGCCCCGCAGCGGGTGCGGGACGGGCACGTCCGGCCCTCCCCCCGCCGTCCCGGGGCGCTGCCGCTCCGCGGTGGGGGCTCAGCCCCCTCCCCGCACTCGACGCGGACCGCACCGCGCGGGCCCTACGCGGGGCTGCGCTCCGGAGGAGCGTCGCCCACGGCCACGGCCACGGCGCTCTCCGTCTCCGCCCGCGTCCCCTCCGCGTCCCTCCGCAGGTGCCCGTACAGCCGCTCCTCGAGGCCGCCCGCGATCTTGTCCAGCAGCTCCGCCCCGGGACGCGGCCCCGCGCACCGCCCGGGACCGGGGCACTCCTCCCCGCCGCCGCCGCCGCCCGCGCTCCGCTCCGGCGCGGTGCTCCTCCCCGGGCTCCTCCACGATCACCTGGATCTCGGGCTCGGGCAGCGGAGCGGTGCCCGCGTCCGCCTCGGCCGCCTCCTCGTCCCCGGCGCTGACGATGCGGGGCAGGGGGCCGTGGAAGCGGGCGTCCAGCGGGGAATTGGCACTGTCCCCGCGCCGCAGAGGGGTGCGGTGCCGCTCCAGCGCGGGGTACCGCACCCCCGGGTCGCTGTACTGCTTGGCGTGCTGCCACTGCTTGCGGAGGTGCGTGCGGGAGCGGTGCTTCCCTCGAGGCGGGGACTCGTCGAACTGCGGGTCGTGCCGCACGAAGGCGTTGAACAGCGCGTCTGTTTTCTCGTCGATGCTGTAGTCCCTCCGCGGCGACGGCGCGTCCCGGCCCGACAGCATCTGCCCGTACGGGGACCACGCCAGCGGGCTGTGGCTGCGCGGCGGACCCCCGCCCACCGCTCCGCGTCGCGTCTCCTCCTCCTCCTCCTCCTCCTCCTCTTCCTCCTCCTCGTCGGGCTCGCGGCCCTCGAAGCTCTCGAAGATGGTGCCCTTCCTCCCGGCGCTGGTGAAGCAGATGCGCTTCTCCGACGCCGTCTGATCCGCGGGCGGCCCCTCCTCGCCCCCCCGGCCCGGCGCCTCGATGGACGCGTAGCCGCTGTCCATCTGCAGCAGCTTGCGTGTGCCGGGCTCCGGCTCCTCCGCTTTGGGCCGGGCCCAGAGCTTCTCGTCGGGGCCTTCGGCCTCGTCCAGGGAGGAGGAGGGGCAGGGGGCCGCCCCGCCCGACGAGACGCTGTCGGCGCCGTCGCTGCGCACCGAGTCCTGGTCGTTGCTGCGCTCCGAGGCGGCGTACAGCTCCAGCGAGGCACGGAGGCTCCAGATGTCGTGGCCGACGCTGCGCTGCTCCGGGGCCGCCGCCTCGACGGGGCTGTCCTCGCCCGGCTCTAACCTGGGGGACGAGAGGGAAGGAGGGGGGGGGGTCACGGCGGGGACGGTCCCCATCGCTGTGTGGTCCCCAGAGCCCACCCGAAGCCGTCGCCCTCTGGAGGTGCGACCCCCATTCGTGCACACACCCCCATCCCCGTCCCCTCTATCTACTGAAAAATACCTGCCGAGAGAGGGAGGGGGGCTGCCGGGGGAGGGCAGGAAGGGGCCGCCCGCGGGGTGGAAGGCGACGTCGTCGGTGTGGGCGATGTACTGGATGATGTCGGTCTGGTGGGGGTCGCGGTCCTCCTGGTCCATGCTCTCGCTGGCCGCACGCTGCCGCTGGAACTGACGGCGCTTGGGGGACCCTGGGGGGGTGCAGGGTTGGGGGGAGGGGCACAGTCGCATCCTTGCAGTGGGGCACAGCCCCCCACGGTCCCCTCCTGGCCCCCACCTCTCGTGTCCAGGCTGGACGCCCGCTGGGTGCTCTCCAGTTTCCATTTCTTGATCCTGAAGTAGGGGCTGGCCCCGTCCAGGCTGGCATGCCGGCGCAGGCGGGTGAAGAACTGCAGCACCGGGCCCTGCGTGGGGGCTGGGGGGGCATCCCCGGGGCTGGCACCGCCCGCAACGGGGCCCTTCCCACTCCGGGGTGCCGCCGTGAACTGAGGGCATGGGGGAGGGAGGGGGAAGGGGTCAGTGAGTGGGAGCAGCCATGCACAGCCCCAGCCCCCCTTCCCCCGGCCCCCCCACTCACCGAAGGGCCCTCCCCGGAGTCGGAGGAGGTGGCAGGGCTCCCTCCTGCCGTGGAGTTGTAGGTGTCTCCAGGCAGTGCTGAGCTGGGGCACACAGCGTGGGGGGGCTGCGGCACGGCCCCCCCGGGGGGCTGCGGGCAGAACGCATCAGAACGCATCATTTCCCCCCCCCCCCCACCCTCAGCCCCCACGCGGCTGATGCCCACCCCCCGCTGCTCACCTGGAAGATGGCGAGGCCGGGTTTGGGTGGGGGCCGGCGGGGAGTCATGGCCAGGCTGTTCTCGCTGGACTCACACTCGTGGATGGTGACGATCTTGAGGGCAGGCGGCGGGAGGTGCAGGTGAGTCAGGCGGGCGTTCTTCAGGTGGTGGAAATCCCCTTCTGTCAGCGTGTACCTGGGGGGGGGCACAGCGGGTCAGGGGGGCCCCACAACCTGCCCTCCCCCCATCCCCCTCCCCAGCCCCAAACCCACGTGGGGCTGCAGCCCTCACCTCCGCCCCTTCTCCTGGGTCTTCTTGCCCTGCTCGAACAGCGCGGCCTCGTTGAAGGAGACGCGGCGTGCGCTGGAGGAGCTGGAGGACAGGAACCGCTCGCTCTCCGCATCGCGGTAGCTGGAGGCCGACAGGCACTCGGGGTCCTCCACTTTGATGGTGATATCTGGGGACAGCCAGGGGTCAGCCAACAGCCTCCCCCCCCACACACACATACACACACAGCAGCACAGCTGAGGCTGCACAAACTCACTGCACTGCTGGGACAGAGAGAGAACACGCAGTGCTCATCAGCACCGCGAGCAGGGGACAGCCCAGGACCCTCTTCCCCCCCCCCCCCCCCCAAAAGGAAGCAGCATCACCAGCGGACAGCCCTGTGCCCCACACTCACCCTGGGCTGGCTGTGAGTCGTCCAGGTACGTGGTGGTGGTCTTCTCGGGGTCATCGCTGGCTCTGCGGAGGGACCGATGCTCAGAGCTGCCCCATACCATAGGGGATGGCATACCCCCACGTGGCAGCGCTCGGGGACACGGCGTCACCCGTCCCACCCACCTGGAGTGGCGGCGTTCGGCCTCGCAGCAGCGGCGGCAGATGATCAGGATTCCCGAGAGCAGCACCAGCGTTCCCCCGATGAAGATGGAGAGCAGGGCGAGCAGCAGCACGTAGCCATCCTGGGGGGACACCTCGCCGGGCAGCGCCTGCGTGGGGCAGGGAGGGGTGAGATGCTTCACAGGGATGTGTGCGTTTCTTTTTTTTTTTTTTGGGGGGGGGGGCTCTCTGGAAGCTGCTGCCGTGCTGCTCCCCTGAGACGTGCGCTCCCCCGCCACCCCCAGCCCTGCTGCTGCCTTCACCACGGCAACCGCAGCCGGGGATGGGGGGGGGGGAGGAGGGGGCTGAGCTGCACACCTAAAGGGAACGGGGACGGGACCCCCATGCTCAGCCCCACGGCTCCGCAGCGGCTGAGCGGGGCAGGGGAGGGGCTGCCAGCTGGGTGACGGCAGAGGGGAGGATGCTGCTGCCATGCCCATCCCGGTACCCGGCCCTACAGCCGCGGCTGTCCGGGGCTTCCACCCCATCCCCATCCCCGTGCTCAGAGCCCATCCCCGGCGCCGCTCACCGTGCTGCTCTCCGTCGCGTTGTCCCACGGGGTCGGGTCATCGTTCATGGTCCGATCCAAGCCGGGCGTGTCCTGGGCCGGTGCGAGACAAAGGGGGAGCGGGGTGGGGCCGGGGGCGGTGGTACCGGGAGGGGGTCCTGCCCGGCCCGGCCCTACCCGGCACCGCGGAGCTGCGGGAGGGACCGAGGGGAGGGCCCGGGATAAGGGATGGAGGAGGGTGTGGTCGGGGCTGGAGCCGGAGGGAGGGGCGGGGGTGGGGCCGGGGGGGCGGTGGGTGCCCCGAGAGCGGTGACAGCGCCTGAGTCAGCGGGGAGGGGGGGGGGGGGGACAGCGGCAGCGGATTGTCAGACGGACGAGCGGCTCCGCAGCCCTCGGATCAGCGCTGAGCATCCCCCCCCCCCTCCCCCCCCCACCCTCCCCTCCCCCGGGGGCCGTGTGTCAGCCGCCCCCGTCCGCGCGTTCCTCACCCGGGGGTTGAGCTGCGGAAAGGGGGGGGGGGGGCAAAGAGCCCGAAATGGGGTCAGGGAAAAATGTGAATGGAGCGGGGAGGGGTTAGCGGCGGCGGAGGGGGGGGGGGGGGAGGGGGGGGGGAAAAGCACTGGGGGGCGGGGAGAGCCCCGATCCAGCCCGGCCCCGGGCAGCCCCCAGCGAGAAGGGGGGGGTGGGCACCCCGAGGGGGGGGGGGCACCGCGGGGACCCCTCGCCCGGGGCGGGAGGGGAACGCCGCCGCCGTTCTCCGATGATGGAGGAATTCCGTCTCCATGGCGACCCGGCGGGAACAGCGCGGCCATTGTCTGCGCCCGGGGACGGTCCCCGCGCTGCCCCCGCGTTGCCCCCCGCCCCCACCGGGGAACGGGGCCCGGAGGGAGGATCTGCCCGGGGAGCGTGCGGGGCTGCGGGGCACGGCGGGGCCCGGGGTGCGGGATGCGATGCGGGAGGGATGCGCGCGGTGCCGGTGACAGCAGCCCCGGAGCCTCCGGCACCTCCGAGCGCGGCGGGCTCCCCTCGGTCGGGCCGGCTCCTTCTGTCGCGATAAGCGGCTGTCGCGATAGCGGCGGGAGCAAAGCACTCACCTACAGCCGGGGCTCCATCGCCGCCGCTGCGCTCGGTGCGGTTCGAGCGGCCCCGGGATTTATGAATGAACCGGAGCCGCCCCCGCGCGGTGCGGGCGTCACGTGGGGACGGGGCTGCCCCGAGCCCGCCTGCACCGGGGCCGCCCGCACCGCACCGCACCGCACCGCACCGCACCCCGGAGCCGTCCGCACCCCGACCCCGCATGGCCGCGCCCCCCACCCCCCACCCCCGCCGGCGCTGCCCGTCCCGCAGCCCCGCACGCACTCAGCGCCGATCTCCGCGCAGCCCGCCCCGCACCGCCGCCCCCCTCCTCCCCTCCCCCCCCCCCCCACCCCCCACCCCGCAGCGCGGTGCGGGCACGGAGCCGACCCTACAGTAACGACCGCGGGTAAACAACGGGAGGGGCGGCAGAAACTACAACTCCCATGCTGCCCCGCGCCGCGCCGTGACGTCACTTCCGCCGGCGCCGCTCTGCCCGCCGGGCCGCGTAGTCCGGTGCGCACGGAGCGCCGGGAGCTGTAGTTCCGCCGCCCCCATCGCCCTTCACCGCCGCCATGGCCGCGATCCGCGCCCGCCATCTCCTCCGCCTCGCGGCGCTGCCGCCGTTCCCCGCCCGCTCCTACGCCGATGCGGCGGCCGGGCCCGCGGCCATGGCCTTCACCTTCGCGTCGCCCACTCAGGTACGCGCCGCGCCGCGTGGGAGCGGATCCGTGGGGCGGATCCGTGGGGCTCCGCTATCCCGGAGCCCTCCCGGTTGCCCTCCGTGTCCCCCCCGACCCCAACCCCTCCGTGTCCCCGTGGGCTCCCACGATCTCCCCCCAACCGCGCTGCGGTTCCGTGACCCCGTGACCTCCCCCCCCCACGCGTGTCCCCGTGTCCCCGTGTCCCCGCTGTGCTGCTCCTCCTGACCCCTTCTCATCCCCTCCCAGGTGTTCTATAACGGTGCCAACGTGAAGCAGGTGGACGTGCCCACGCTGACCGGCTCCTTCGGCATCCTGGCCTCCCACGTCCCCACGCTGCAGGTCCTCAAACCGGGAGTGGTGACGGTGTACGCCGAGGACGGCACGGCCACCAAATACTTCGGTGCGAGGGCAGCGATGGGGGGAGGGCGGCGTTCCTGGGGGCAGCTCAGCCCGGGGCTGCACCCCACTGCTGCTCCCCGTGGTCCCCGGGTGGACGTGGCTGAGTGCCGGCACCCCCATGGGTGGGGGGATGATGCGCTGTGGGGCACGTGTTTGGGGACGAGGTTTTCTCCCCCTTGGAGCACGGTGGATGCGGGGTGTGGGGGATGCTGCGGGAGGATGCTGAGGTGTGATTTAGGGTGGGGGGCTGTCAGGTGGCAGTAGCTGATCCCGTGCTGACCCCCAACCCCGTTCCTTCGCAGTGAGCAGCGGTTCCGTCACGGTCAACGCGGACTCCACGGTGCAGGTGCTGGCGGAGGAGGCGGTGACGATGGACATGCTGGATCTGGCTGTGAGTACCACGCAGCAGCCCGGCTCCGTGCCCCGCTCCTCCCGTGTGGGGCTGCTGCTTCGGGGCCTCCCTGCAGCTGCCAGGACCCACACCCCGCTGTATCCCGCTCAGGATTTAAGGCTGCTCGTCTCCACCCAGGCTGTGGGGAGAGGAAACCCCATCCCCGCCCTTGCACTGATGTGGTCCTGCCCCAATTTATCCCACCCTTCTTCATCTCAGGAGCAGCGTTCTGCTGCAAGGGGCAGCAGCGTGTGAGCACACAGCCCGCGTGGGGCTGACTGCAGTGAGCTTTTGGGGGGTCGTGGGGGCTGTGGGACCCCCCCCTGGTCCTGTGCCGCTCTCCCAGTGATGTGTTCCTTGTGCTCTCGTGTTCAGACCGCGAAATCAAACCTGGAGAAGGCCGTTTCAGAGATGGCAGCCGCCTCCGATGAAGCCACTAAAGCAGAAGCTCAGATTAAAGTGGAAGCCAACGAGGCTCTCGTCAAAGCCCTGGAGTAACGGGGGGTAAGCAGCAGCTCAGCCCAGGGAGCGTGGGGCCCTTCTCGGGGCTGTCCCGGGGCCGCTAGATGGCAGCCACGGCATTGGCAGCCCTGGGCCCGGCCGGGAGCAGCCCGCGGTCACGAGTGGGGCCTCCCACTCCTTGCAGGCCCCGCTGGGCCGGGCAGCCCGGGGCTGGCCATGGCTGCGTGCCTGGGGCCCCGCGGGGAGCGGTGCGGCCTCTGCTCCGCGTACACTCCCTTCCACTGCAAACAAACAGCTTCTGTGTCTCGGGGGAGGTGAGGCGAGGCTGCTTTACCTCGTGGCCCATTTTCTCTGGGCCCTGCTAAGGCCGTGCCCCATCCCTTTGCTTCCCACGTGCTGGCGGTTGGGAGGCTTTGCTGGGCCTGGCAGGTGAGTCACCAGAGCCGGCCTCTCCCCGGAGCAGGGCTGTCTCCTGACCTCTGGTCTCGCTGCTCTTTGGCCCTCGAGGTCAGCTCGGAGGGGGCACGCAGTGGCTCCGGTTTCCTCGCAGCGAGGCTGAGCCCCTCAGATCAGGATCCAGCGCTCCGCCCGCCTTCACTCCTCCTCTGTGTGTTGCAGGAATCCCACTGTCGCTGCAGAAAAACCCCAGACTGTCCTCCTCGTTCTGGCTTCCCCGTTCGTGCAGATGGTGCGGGACAAACGGAGGCGGAGAAAGAGCTCCGATCCATTAAAAGGAAATGCAATCCTGTCTTGTGGCACGTCGCCTTCTTCCGAGGCAGCACACACAGCTGGGGGTGGGGCAGGGTCTGCAGCCCCCACCTCCAGATCAGCTCTGGGGTGGATTCCCACGGGAGGTTCAGCCCGGGCTTATCAGGCAGATTTCATAGCTCTCTCCTCCCTGTGCTGTCAGAAATCCACCAGGGCAGCAGGATTGTGGCAGCGCAGGGGGAGGACTCTGCAGGGCAGTGCAGGTCCGTACCAGAGGTTTCCTGTCCCGGCTCCCCCGCCCTCCCACTGGTTTTGCTCAACCTCCGTTGCTGCAGGAACAGCATCGGCTCTGTTGTTTCTGCACAGTCCTTCCTGCAGCTGGACAGCAGCTCTGCCCCTTCTCCCTGCTGCTGTGCTCTGCTTCCCCTGCGTGTGTGGCATGCAGAGCACTCCTCGGAGACGGGCTCGGCGAGATGGAGGGAAGCAGCTGCTGTGGGTGGTGGGAGTCTTTCCCCGGTGGGCTCGGTGTGGGGCTGCTGCTCCCTAGGAGCTGTCCTGGCTTTGGGGCTGCGTCCCCTGTGCTGTGTGGGAGCTGCTCCCCTGCAGCACAGTGCAGCCATCCATCCACGCCAGGCGCCTGAGGACGCCTCTTGCCAACGGCACCATCTGCTGCGAGAGCACTGCCGTCCTCCCCACGCCTCCAGCAGCGGGGATTTCAGGATCCCTGTAGGGAAGGGGGGGGGGGGGGGCTGAGGAGCTGCTGTCCCCACGGCACGCAGCGTCCGTCCCTTGGTCCCTCTGCGCTGCCTGCAGCGTGAGCCACGGCCCCACGGAGGGACTCGGTTATTTTCAGTGCTGCCACCCAGGATGTAATCTCTGCTGCCTCCTCACCGCCACCTCCTCCCCCTCCTCTCGCTCTCCTTTCCCCCCCCTCCCCCCCGACACAAAAATAGTGCCTGCAGTGTTAGATTTCTCGCTCAGGAGCTTATTAAAAGCCTCCGAGCCCTGACGCTGAGCCTATTTG